>APFE030018071.1:56782-112667 GCA_000404065.3 Pinus taeda
TTAAATTCTCTGCTCATTGTTGTTCGTTGGTCCCATACATCCCAGAAACTCAGTCATTTATCAAAATTTGCCTCTTGTTTCCATATTTATTTACTAGCCTAAAATCAATATTTCACTGTAAGTCATCTTAGACCATATCGTTTTGTTTATTCGCTAAGCGTGACACGGAGAGAGCCCTCTCCTGTTCTGGTAGGGCTAGCTACCAGACTGAGCATGGTTTGTGGTTACCCTGAATTTTTCCTTCCTTCAGCCTAAGGTAGATTTAGGTGCTAACACTGTGTTTTAGGCCCAGGACAGATGACAAGCTGGGAGAGGGTCCAACAACTACACAGTGTGCAGTTGCAAGTGACAAGGAGGGAGGACTGGTCATTGAGGTTGCGTAGAGCACAACTTAGGCTTGAACAAGGAACTCCAGGGCACAGCCTTCACTATTCAAGAAAATTGTGCAGTGTACACTGGGAGGGAGAATTATGCAGTGAAAGACACCAGTGACAGCTACAAGGTGGGACCCTGAGGGGAACTTCCGCATAGTTCCTGGAGGGAAGACAAGATAGCACATCAAAGGGACCAACTGGGAATTTCTGCTCAATTTTCAAGAGAAGTACATACTCAGGTCTCTGCGCAATGCGAGGTTCTAGTAGGTAGGAAGGAGGCTTGATGACTGTGCTTGGGAAATGGCTAGTTCAGATAGGTTGTGAGGTAGATTCTGCGCAGTTCTAGGAAGGAAGACAACTACTCACTTCTGGGATTGCACAGTGCAAATGGCCTGGAGGACAACCTCAAGCACTGGGCAATTCTGGGAGTCAGAGAAACACCAATAAGGGCTAGGATTGCGTAGTGCAGCTCAGTCGAAGTCTAGTGAAGTGGAGTGGTTCCTTTGAAAGATTTAAAAAAAATGGCTAAGTTTGAAAAGAAAGTGAACTTGTGAGGAATCGACATTATGATCACACACTTAACATACTTCGACAACATGACGACACTAAACACTGAGAAAACATAGCAAAGAATGACCCTCTGTGGAACTGTCTAGAGCTGAAAGTGACAAGTGCGACACTTGGGATAGACTTTCATACAACCATGACGACACTTGTGCGACAGTGTGTAGAATTTTGTAGAATTTTTCTATAAATCAGCTAGCTCTGATACCATGTAGAAATTTCCCACCTGTAGATCACCTGGTAATGCAATGCACTAAAGCAAAACACTTGATCTACTTCTACAAACAATTAGCAGAAGCTTAATCGAACATGAGCAACATTAGTAAGAACACATATAACTGATATGGAGAAATCAATCACACATAACATAGAAGAATTTACCCGAGGAAAGCCTCAGCCTAAAACCCCATCTCTGTATTATCATACAAGTGGAAATATAGTTCGGATTACACAAAGCCTTAACTCGGAAGCTATCCAGCTCTTAGTAAAATCCCTCTGCTACTCATAGATAGTCAAAGGCTTCTCACAAACCTTCTCCTCTACCCTCCAAGCCTCCTATTTCCTTGTGTAGTTTCCTTGGGGTCCAGTGTTGCCACCTGTGTGAATTGGCCTCTTCACACACACACTAACCTCTGATCTAACTACACAAACTTGAAGGAGATAAATCCTCATCATGGATGAGCTTCCTTTATAGGAAAAGTATTCATCCAACTGATAGTACATTTTCCCTTCTCTGATCTCAACTGGGTCTCTGTCTGAACTTCCATGCATCAGTTATTCATGAGAGAATACATAGTTATCTAAAAATAATAGTTGTCACATGCATGCAAGCATCAACAAACTATATCTCATTAATTTAACAACTTGTTAAATTAATCTAACTGAACTTGACTCAGTTAACTGAGCCAACTAATTACAACTCATCCTTATCTCTTTAACTGATGGATAAATTCACCAATTAATAGATAAATTGTTGCATGTCCTCACATAGACTTCAAGATTGTTTTTCCTTAACTAATTAACTCATGGAGATTAATTAATTAATTAATATTTTAAATTGCTATTAAGACCAAATTCGTTTTTACTTCCTATAGATAAACCAAGGGCTACTATAAATAGGAAGGGACCTAAAAATGTTATTCTTAGAACTTTCTATTTTGATCAGTTTCACCTCTCGCCCAAGGTGGCCAATGACCTCACTGGCCAAACTGTTATTTTTAGACATGCTATTTTTAGGAGTCCTATTTTTAGCACATTCTAAATTTAACATTTCTTGTTGCACATTTTTCAACACTTACAAGCACAAGGAATCTTCTACCTCTATATCTAGCTTGATGAAATTAGAGCACGATTTTCCTACATAAGTATGTCATTCAGTGGCTTCCTCTCCTGCTAGGCCTAAATTAGATTCTATTTCC
This sequence comes from Pinus taeda, assembly GCA_000404065.3. Lineage (NCBI taxonomy): Eukaryota > Viridiplantae > Streptophyta > Pinopsida > Pinales > Pinaceae > Pinus > Pinus taeda. The sequence goes on from APFE030018071.1 coordinate 59,139, forward strand.
TAGCCACTTCTTCCCCAAACTTGTGGAGATTGTGCTTTATCATTAAGAACAAAAATATTCCTAATTCATGGAGATTGCTTATATGGTTTCCTAAAAGCCTAAACTCATCATCAATTCCATCCATGTATCTCCCTGATCCTCACTTTTCTTCCATTTCCCACCCTCTAGATATACCAATTCACTATTAACAAGAATATGCTATGAAAGCCTTCCAAAGTATATAAACTTTTTTGGATTTCCTAAAAATTCTCTACCATTAAAAGATCGATAGTCCTTCTAGTTACTTTTACCTCATCACTCTTCCCCACAAAGAAAAGTTATGGGTGAGTCTACAAAGCCTTCTAGTTGCTAAGGGGTGGCTAATAGAAAGATGTTCTACAGACCCCAACCTCCTAGCTTTTCTGATAATGCAAATTTTGACCATTTTACTAGAGGGATGCCTTCCATTGGACCACAAAAAACATAAGTTATTTTTTTTTTGTTAATTGTGCCTTTAGGAACACTAAAAATTGACAACCAATAAGTTAGAATGCTTTCCAACCTTAATTTGAGAATGATCGAATGATCTCCCATGAAAGTAATTTATTAACCCATAAGGAGATATAATCCTTCGCTTTTTTATAAAGCCAAGGATAATTGCCATACTTCTATGAATTTGGTTTAAGGAAAAATCCTAAGTTCTTAAAATATGAGTCTAAACTATTTGGGAAAAAATGAGGATTATTCCACTTGTTTTAGAAGATAATCTACGAACAAGTTAGCAGATAAACAAGACTTAAATAAATTTATCTCCATATTGGTCACTTTAGAGAATAAGTCCAAAATGAGATGAAGAGCTTGAAAACCTTGAAGGTAACTCGCTCCAAAAGTTAGAATATAATCCACAGAAAAAGGTGACAAATAAACTAAAATTTGGGGATCCTCTCTCCCTTAGTTCTCTCACTCTAACATCTAACATTATTTTACTCACAACTATAGCTACCAGGAGGAAAATGAAAATGGATAAGGGACACCTATGCCTTAAACCTTGATATGCATGGAAGAAATGTGATGGTTATTTCTTTATAACCACAACATAGGATATCTACTAAATGGATCCCATTATTTAATTAATTGAGTTGAAATTCATTCCCATATTTAAAACAATTAGGTCTAGATAAGTCCATTTGACCCTATCATACACCTTTAGATTTAATATAGAATCATTATCGGTTTCTTGGATTACAGAAATGAATAGTTCCCTAGGCTATAGCCATCATGTCATGAATTTGGGGATGTTGAAGAAACATAAATTTCTCCTCAGAGGTTAGCCCACTCAAGATAGGCTTGAGTATTTGGATTTCACCTTAGTCACTAACTTGTAAATAATTTTATAGTATGAAATGAGATCAACATCATCAAAAGATAAGTTGTCTTGTTTCTTCTGTATGGGAGCAATAACATTAGAATTTAGAGATCTAAGTACCTTTATTGATCTTTGAGATTCTCATTTTACCTTCGTCAAATTATGAGATTATAGAAATCAATATTAAATTTCATTGTTAAACCATTTGAAACGAAGCTCTTACCGTTCTTCAGGAAATATTGAGTTAAGAGGGCTTCTTCCTCGAAGGCCTGCTCTTCTAAACATTGACTCATATCTTCTGAGATTGTTGAAAGGGATTTTATTTAGGATCTGAATAATTTCTTGAATAAGAGAACTAGGAGGTTCTTTGAAAAGTATTTGAAATGGAAAACCCCTTCTTCATCTCTAACCCTATATCCTCTCGTGATCTCTCCCTCAAAGTTCTTTATCTGCCAAATAGTATTGGGAATTTTATGATGATTTGAAAACTAGTGAAAGAACTTGGTGTTGCTATCACCTTCCTAAATCCATAGAGCTCAACTCTTAAGGTTCTACGCCAACACTTATTTATCTAGTAGGCCCTGGAAAGTTGTTTCAATATATCTTAGGCTTGTAACATCTTTTCTAGAGAATATTTCAGATAAATTGTCCTTGAAATTTTATTTTCTTTGAGTTTTATTTCCTTTAAGAGAGATTGATATTTCTCTTTAAAGGATATGTACCACATTAATTCTTTCACTCTGGAAGTATTTTTAGTGAAATGATGCATGGAAGAATAAAATAGAAGAGGATGAAATGGTTCCCAAGCTTCCTTAATCATTTTCATGTAATATTCCTCTAAAAGGTATGTATGATGGAATTTGATAGAAGGCACTAGATTTACATCCTCAAATTCCATTATGAATAGAATATGAAGATGGTTGGATAGACCATTAGAAGCTACCCATGACTTCATAAGGAATGAACTTCCCAAGGATTTTGACACAATTAAACAATCAAGCCTCTTGGAAATAACCTTCTTATTTCTTATGAAATTCCACTAGGTCAAGACAATCTTGATAGGTTCAAAATCAACCAAATTATGGTTATTAAAGAGAGAAATAAAGTAATCACCTAATGGGTCTTTATTGAGATGATAACCCCGTAATTCTTGAAGTGAGAATGTATGGTTTAAATCCCCACCTATAAGAATGTGGGGGATGTTCAAAGCACCTGAATTCATTATATTTTCCCAATAATAATTGCTATCGAAGTAAGGGTCATACAAAGTGTTGAGAAATGAAAACAAGAAATTTCAGTTTAATTTGTCCTTGAATTAAACTAAGAATTAAATTTGAATTCTATTCTCATAGAAACTTGTAAATAGTTAATTAATTTTAGTTAACTTGGTTAACTTAGGAATTTCAAGTTGGAAGTCTTTTGGAATTCATGTAAGTGTTCTTGCTAAGTTTTAGGGGTCCAGGATGAGTTTAATTGTGAGTTCTAATTAGATAACTAAGTTTACTAAGTTATGTTCAGTTAAATTAGTTCCAAATTGTTTGTGGAACTAATAGAGAGTTAACAGTTAGTTGGGGCACTAGTGCATCCACAAGTGTCACTCTAGTTAACTAAAGATTCCCTCATTAGAAACTCATGCATGTCGATTCTGAGAAAGATCCATTTGAGACCAGAGTGTAGGGACAATGTACTATCATTTGTGTGATTTACTAAGTTCTAAATATCATGCATGCAATCAAAGAAGAACCTATGTTTGGATTGTGCAGTTTCGAACCATGAATTCCTTTAAATATAGGTTATTCATCCTAGGAATTACGCAAGAGATTAAGGGCTTGGAGAGTTGTTGAATAGGCTAAGGATTTGGCTTGAGCTAGCTTGTGAGCTGAGAGATTTGAGCATACTTGTGTGGACTTTTTATAATGAGAACATACTTTGTATCTTCACACACATTTCTAGTATATGTGATATAGATAGCAAAGTTTTGAGCAGTGGCTTTCCCCAGATGCATCTTGTGTTATGTGCCATTGATTTATCTTCTTCTTGTTCATATTGTTTTCATCGTTCTATTGGCTACCTGATGTAGGCATATATTGGTGGTCACCCACCTATTTCACCTAGACCCCCTAGTCAGTTTCATATGTTTCCTTATTCATTTTAGCATTTACTATTTTTAGCAATTTTTTGGGGTCTGCAGCAGGCCGTACATATGGCACGAGCCCACAACAAAACCTGTAGTACTCGGTGAGACATTTCCAGCAAGGTATCATATGCAAAAAATGGAGATAATATGACCAAGCTACAACCCCGCGAAATTGTCTACCCAACTAACCCCAATGGGGCCCACAAACTCTTGGTGTTACATCTCCTCGGGTTAGGGTTTTGTTTGTTTAGGGTTTTCTCATGTTTTCCAATAATAAATAGGCCCTTGAACATCACTGTAACATAGTTCAGAGGCATGTAGCTGCCACATCTCTTCTCAGAGATAAGCTACCATCACCCAAGCTATCTTATTTCCATTTTGTTTGTAAGCATGTCAGTACTTTTCTATTAATGAAATGAAGTATTTTTTTGTTGCATCTCTATGTTTATGATTATATCTATAAGTGGTTGCATTCTTGTTTAATTTCGGATCAGTGGTATCAAAGTGGCCTGCTCTTTCTCTTTTTTTCTTTGCATGTCCCCAATGAGGTCAGGGTATAAGGAGTTAGGGCTTGATATAGTTGAACCATTGCAAGATCATCCTTACAAAACCCAATGACCTCCCATGGTGAAAGAAAAGAAAGACAAGGGGGTAGGAGTTCCTTTTAAAATGTTTCTCGAGAAATCCCTTGAGTGACATAGGGACACAATGATGGATAACTTTGCCTAGATCCTTCGACGACTACCCACAGGTGATGCATATTCATCCAGCAGCCACTCTGGAGGCGCCACTCCTTTTAAGGTACAAATTAACCTATATATTCCCATATTCGAAGGCTTGATAGATGTTGAGGCCATAGATAAATGGTTAAATCTGTTGGAAGGATATTTTTCAGTTCATGATGTTTCCAATCGAGAAAATATTACTTTTTCACTTCTCAAAGTTGCCCCACACATCAACGACTGGTGGGAAGCCTACTGTGAACAAAAGGATGAGAGTGAACCATTGTTGTTTTTAGTTGCACCCACTTGGAATTATTTTCAAGATGCCATCAAGGAACAATATTACCCTGTCAGGAGCTATGAAGACAAATACATAAACTAGACCACATTATGGCAGCAAAGGGACCAAAATCTGCCAGAGTTCACAAATATTTTCCATACCCTTCACACGAAGTTGGGTAGCAAGGATATTGAGTGCATTTGGTTCTCAAGTACAGTGGATGTCGACACAAGTACATCCATGAAGAGATGGAGTTCCTATACATTTCCTCACTTGGCATGACGTATCGGTATTTTGTCAAGATTTGCAAATCCAAAGCAAGGAAAAGGCACCCCCAAACCACATAACAAAGGACCAAGCCAAGGTGGGGATACCTAGGACAACCTGTCGAAGCCACAAGCAAATAACAACACCATGAAGATGAAGAAGGACACAGTAAATAGGTGTGAGTTCCTTAAGAGATCCACTCACAATACAAGTGAGTGTCGGGTGACCAGGTGCTTAGAGTTATGCTCAAAAATTGAAGTGTCATAATATTGTCAAACTTAGCTTCAAATTGAAGAGCTCGTCATTCTAAATCCAACGGTATGAATGAAACTCAAATCTGAGTTCGTATGAAGAATTTAGAGAAATTCAAAGTTCAAATTTGACTTGACTACATGGTAGGATTGGGATGATGTGGCAAGGTCTTCAGCCAATAAGGAGGCGCCAAGTGGAAGCTCACGATTAGCCATCGTAAATTGCATATCATAGTGGTAGGCAAAAAATGTGTCTCAAATCGACCCCTAGTAGGTTGGGTTGCGATTCAACCAAATCGTAATCACAATCAATGAAAGGGATCGACAAAATGGTATCAGCCCCAGCACTGGTGCAGTTTGAGCTTTGGACGTGATACGTTATTGTGTTGCAGTTTTATGTTTTGGCAGGTCCATGATATCGCATCCCAAATGTTTCGTTGTGTTAAAGAGCCCATAACCAATTACCGAAAGCAACAAGCGATAAAACCCCAGATGTGATGTTCTTTATGCCAGAATTTAATATTCCGTCAGGTCCACCTATATCGCATCCCAGTGTTCCGTCGCTAAAACAAGACGTTCCACCCGTTTGAACTTGTCGATTGTGATTTACGATACAGCTGACAGGATATGGTCTGCAGTGTGGTAAAATTATTTCCCGGTTAGCAAATGTTGGGGCTAATTTGTAGTTTTTTGCTGGATTTTGAGCGTTTTGTGGAAAGAATAGTGGGAGAACTAGGAGAAGTCATAAACCCTTTAGTTCTTATCCAAATTTGATGCAAAATAGTCAATCCTAGTATTTTTGAGTATTTTGAGCTCATTAAGATAGGTTTCAAAGGCATCTAAGCATTATAAACACACTTTTTATATAATTTGAGCATAATAAAGAGGCCCAAGCCATTGGAAGCTGGACCAAGTAGACATAGCCCAGGAGGGGTGAAATCATTTATCATGTGCTTGTTGTGTGTTATATTTTAATTTCATTTGTTGTTATATTGTTGTTGTTCAGCATATGTTTTTATGTTAAATTATTTATAACATTTACATAAGAAACTCTCATGGGAATCTGTTAATTATGCAAAAGTTTTGAATCCTTAAGCACTTGAAAAAGAAAATGATAATAATTTTGGGTTTATTTTTGAATGGGGAATTATCACAACACTACTAATCTTCTCCAATTCATATTGAGTTGGTATCAAAGCTTTGGTTTTTCTTACAAGGTTAAAGCTCAAAAATGGTGAAGGAAAGCTAGTTGAAAGCCCTGAAGTTGGGTCAAGTGGAAGAAGAGCAAGGTTTCCAAAGTATTCTACACTAGTTCAACCTCAATTTGCTGAAGTTGTAGCTAAGATTCCAACACCAGTACAACCTCAAGTTGTAGTTGCGTCTTCAAAGACTATGTCTCATGAAGGAGAACTTAGCATGACATAAGATGAGAAGACCTTTAGAAAGGATTTCTTTGATATGAAAAAGATGGTTAAGGTCCTATATGAAGAGAGGAACATCATATTGCAAGAAGAAAGATCCAAGCCTCCTAATGGAGAAGGTTCTTCAAGACGAGGTAATGGAAAATGAGGTAATGGGAATGGAGGCAAACCTCCACCATCTTCTTCTTCAAAAGCGTGTTTACACTCTTCCACAAATACCACTGTTAATCATAATCATCATCATTCTTTGAAAGGAATTGGTAAATCACATTTTCTGAAGCTTGATGTTAAATTCGAGTTACCTATGTACAATGGTGAAGTTAATGGAAAGAAGTTGGATAACTAGATCCGCCAGTTGGAGGTGTATTGTAGAATTTAGAACCTTCAAGAGGATGATATCAAAATTCAGTTGGCTTCAGTGATAATGGAGGGTGTAGCACTTGTATGGTGGGAAGCAAGGACTCAAGACAAGATCAAAAAGCATGGTAAGATATCTATTTCTTGGTTTGATTTCATTGTTGCCATAAAAATACAGTTCTACCCTTTAGCTCATATGCAGAAAGCCATTATTGTTATCGGGAAATCTAGTGTCCATTCAAAGCTGATAGTTCCACTAAGATGGGTAGCTATCTTAGAAACAAACAAACTAAATTTACTCGTGTTTTCCTTTATGAGAAGTAGATGAGAGAGAAGCAGAGAGTACCAACCTCAGTCTTTCGCTTGGCTCCTTGCTTGTTTCCTCTCCCCTCCAACAGATCTTTGCCGCTCCTTCCTTGCTTATCCTGCTTCAAAGAGCACCTGTAAAGTCAAAGCAGCATAATACCATCAAAGCACAGAGATCTACAATTATAAAAAATACAGGACCAAATATATATTGACCACACAAATGCATATATCAACTCAAACATACAAGACTGTGGAGGAAAACTCAAATAGATTTAATGATAGAAAGAGTAGAAGAGAGTATTACAACCCATTGATCTGACCAAGAGTCATCCTCCCAGCATGAAAGCCCTTCTTCACCTCATGAAAATCTTAGATCACCCAACACTATGATGTTCCACAAAGAAACCAACAACACTTCCTTACAAAATACAAGATTCCAGCCTCCTGGATCTCTAGGATGAGGGATCCATATATAGATGTTTGCAGGTGGGTGAGTCACCTTCTAGGTTTTTGATTAGTGTCATTTCTCTGATAGTTCTCAATTCCACTTGGAGATTTCATGATCTCTTACTCATCCTTGGGCGAATTCAGAGAGGCAAGTATCACAGGAGAAGTTTTTGGAAGATTCCATGATCATCCACCTAGCAAACTATCTCTTCCATTTGTCTGCTCTCACCCATCACACCCCATAGAAGGGCTTTTCGGTATGCATTGCACCCCCCATGTGCATTAGGTGAGATGCATCGCACTTTGACCATGGAGCAGGTGAGATGGTCCAGTTTTGACCAGTTCTGAGCAGTTTTTCATGGAGAATTTCTGGGAGATGATGTAATCAGCTGACCTTGCTCCTTTAGGGTATGAGACAACACTTTTAGGGACTTAGAAGCCCTTGGTTTATGGACATATGTGATTGGGGTTGCAATGCCCAAATATGTCTATAACAGTTGCCCCCTAAAGCATGAGGTTGTAAATCTTTTTGATGTCGGGTGAAACGCTTTATCATGGTGATCCGAGGTTTTTCGAATTGGAAGCCAACCTGTAATAAGATACAATAAATTACATTATCTTCATAATATTTTCATGATCTAGCTGAGGTGGGCATTCCCATGCTCAGCTTTATAAATTCATTCTCATGTACATAGGACAGACAACCGTCTATGTGGCAGATTGATGATTCTAGTGGAGCCATCATCCTTTGGCTTGGATGATTATTTGTGCAGCAATTATGTACATTTGATGTCCTTATTTTCCTGAATATATCGCAGCTCAGATGGATGAAACTAGATCCGGGGTCTTCAAACTCGTTCAATCTTTGCTCGAAGTACAAGTCGATCCATGTGAAAAGATGTTCTAGAGTCGAACATGGAAAGACATCGCCTGATTACCAGCCAATGACGTAAGATATTAACAGGCGCGAGAGGAATCACCGATAATGATGATGACCCTTAAGGTACAATAGTACAATTCACGTCGTGTGAAAATGGGATTTGGCATCGAACACCACGCAAAATCTTTCGGTCAAAGTCCATTGATGTAAACCTGTCACCGGAAGTGAGAAACTTGCCATTGAGGCATGCAAGCTTCAAAGTACTGAAAGGGTTGTTCCTAGGTCGACTTCTTGGATAATGAGCTGGTGTCGAAAAGAAGTGACTCGTTGTAGGAGGGCATTAATGAATCCCACATCTATGACAAAAAACAGAGCAAATGATTTTGTGGAGGTGAAAACGATATGATGATACAAGGTTTAGGGTGGCGGTCATGAAAAATGAAGTGTGAAGGTATTGCAGCGGATGAGACACAAGCCAGGTTGGTGAATTCTCTGAGCGACTTCTCTTGAACATATCGGCGACACTGAAGTGGATTGGTAGCGTTAACCCCAAAAATGGATGGTACGGTGGACCAATGGTAGTATGATCGGTGAACGGAATAACCCAACCCGAGTCAATCATGGTGATGGAGTGAAAGTGTCATGTTCAAGAGTGACTTGCTACCAATAAAGTTTCTTCAAGTTTTCTTCCCAAATTTTCCCCAGTCATTGCTGACCAGTACCTCTTTACTTTTGTCAAGCTTGAGGAGGATAATATATGCTTGTTTTATAATTTGCCCTTCGGGCAAGCCCGTCGCTATGTTTTAACGAGCCTAGCGACAGTGAAAATCACTCTTGTCTTCATGGACAAGTTTGTCGCTATTTGTTTTAATGAGTTTAACGACAAAGATAACTCGGTCCTTTTCAATTTTAGAGAGTCTGAAAAGAGACGAAAAGGAAACTCCAGTAATCCTTTTTCATCATATAATCCCTTAAGTCAGAAAAAGTATAAAATAATATGAAAGGGATGAATTTTCGATAGTTTTAATGAGCTGAACAAGACAAGCACTCGATCTTTTTGTGTAATGATCCCTCAGGTCCAAAAATATTAAAATCTAGAGGAGGGCTAGCACTTACGATCATTTTAACGAGCTGGAGAGGCCAATTGCTCGTCAATCTTTTCATATTTTATGAGTCAGATGGAAAGAGCTTAAAGGAGACTCATTTTTTGAGGAACGAGTGATATTTTCAGGTAGCAGTTGGTTCTAGGTAAGGTTTAGAACTTTCCAGTCACAGTAGTATAAAGAAGATGGCTAACAGAATCACTCATCGTACTTATTCCTCAAAAGGGGTAAACAATTAAATGGAGGCATATGATCGGCTAAAACAAAGTGGAGGTGATGGTAAGAACACGACCAAGGCTCAAAAGCTGATGATAATGCGATCGCAATGGTTATTTACTGGTGGTGGGTTCATTTTTTAATGAGCTTAAACTCTGGTGGAACATATGCTCATTGCTAGGTTTATTTTTTAACGAGATTGAACTTCATGTAAAACTGCTCGTGATAATGGTCATTGATATTCAATTTACTGTTAACACTATGTTCTTTCGACGGTCGTACTACCTATTCAATTGCTCCATCAAACTGATTAGAAATGAGAATACATGCTTGAAAAATGAGTTAAAACACTAATACCCTACTTGAATTACGTGAAAAGTAACTTAAAAGTAGTTTTTACCCCTCATTTTACCATTTCATTTGAATTTGGGATTGTTGGAGCTCTGTAGGTGTTTTCCCCCTTGATTTTCATCAGCTGGTTCTGGGAGATTCTATGGACAATTTTCGATGCCGTTTGGACCAGGTAGGAGCTAAACCTGAGCTCTTCAATGGGATTCTTTCCTTTCTTTTCCTGCTTTTCTGAGCCTCTGGGGTTTGAACAATTTGTTCTACCCCCATCGTACCTAGTATACATCGAAAGGTGTGATGCATACTGGGTTGGCCATTGGCTAGTTAGTATGCATCTCACCCAGTACACAGCTGGGGTGCGATGGGCACAAGGAGAAAAACTTTTGCACTGATTTTTCATGGAATTTTTGCATTTTTTTTGCCAAATTAGGATCCTAATTCTTCTCTTGTTTTTTTTCAGAGATTCATCAGAGCAAAATGGTTGTTACATGGCGTGAACACGAGCATGAAGAAGAGGACATGGTTGCCTTACATGATCCGAGTATGGTAACTGCATTGCAGAACTATGGTTTGGTCAAGTTCTTCCACATATCTAGCATGAGGCAACAAATCAACTTGTTGCAATATTTCCTCGATGCATGGGATCCTACCAACCAAGTGTTCCAGGTTAGAGGCAAATCCATCCCCTTGACTATTGAGGACATCTACTTCTTGATTGGTTTATCGAGGCGTGGTGCCCCTCTCTCACTATCAGTTTCCACCCATGGGGGCAAATCTATGAGGGATTATATTCACCAATACTGTAGAGAAGGATTTCAGTCGAGTAGGGATGGCAAGATCAATATCCGAGATGTCACCGCCTGGTCCTTAAGGACTATCTTATTCACCTCTGCTAGATTGGCTCGTAGCACGACCCTTCACTTGGCCAACAAGTCCTACATGCAGTACACCTTGGAATGCCTTGAACCAAAGGTATTCAACTGGTGTGATGCGGTACTTCCAGTGATAAAAGAATAGCTTACAAAGGTGAAAAATGGAAGATCCAAGAACTTTGGCTATGGTTCTATTTTGACTGCTTTCACCTTGGAGAAGATCCCACTGATGCAGCCACAGTACATTTCACTCGGTTTGCCTCCACCGACTGAGCCATGGATGCAGAGATGGGTTGACCTTATGGCCCGACATGCTGGTCAATCGCAGGTTTCTTTCTCTGATTCCTTCTTCGAGTGGTTCAACCATCAGCAGATGGTTTATGTCGAGTGTCCGTATGTTGGTATGGATTTTCGGGGTGACCCAGATTTGGCACTACCGGCTGGCGAGCAGTGGGGTGTCATAGGTAAAAATCTCTGACCATATCCCTGTTTATTTTTTTTATAATGTTCTTGTGCTTTCTTTTATCAAGACTAATCAAAACTCATGTGCTCATGTAGATATCGAACCAATGAGACCTGCAATGCGCCTGAGAGCAGCAACTGCCATTCTAGTAGGAGAGGCTGTAGGGAGGGCTATCCTTCACAATCTGGATGTGGTTGAGACTCTTGCAGTGTTGTAGGATCAAATCGAGGGTCTCACCCTTGGTATTCCAGATGTGGGGATCGACGAGCTGCCTTTGAGATTACAGCGACATACCACTGGTGTGCCAAGTCGTTGGACTAGACTTTTACACATGATTGTACAGGCAGTGACTTGTTATCACCAGCACCATTAGACTAGGGTGCCCCCTAGCATTTTGAGTTTTGGGTCATATGACCGATTTTGTCTTGGACACAAAACACTATGTATAAACCATAAATAGTTATATATATTTTTGATTTTCGGAGCTTTATTTTGGTTAAGTTATATGATCCTGATGCAAATATTGATGAAATGCTTTTCTTTTATAAATGTTGCAAATGTCTATCTAACACATAATTTGCTAATGAATCTGTTAATGTGTTTAAGTTTATGGAAATGTGTTGATATTGAATAGAATCAAACTCTCTTTCCAAAATCTTGACCCTTAGGAACATACGATAGATAGCTGGATTCCGCATGGAATAGATGCCGGTAAGATGTAGAATGATGAGTTGTGAGTCTAGCCCGATGACAAGTCGGCGTATGCCATGCATGATGGCATTAGAGAGGAGCTTTATCAATGCGCTATATTCGGCGATGTTTTTCGTTGATCTACCAATACATACCCCTCTGAAACTCACTAACTCACTGCTTGGATCAAAGATGGCACAAGCCACAGAAGATAGGTTCCGCAAACTACGACTCGCTCTGTCAGCGTATCCAACAAATGACTCCAATAGGTTCGACATCTGTAACAAATGTAAAAGTGGATTATCTAACCAAAACGATTACTCTTAGCGAAAACAAAAATGTAACAAAAGCATATGAAGAGGTTGTTACACTGAGTCAAGCATAGTAACGCTTAAGGTACAACTCGTTTCGGGGTTGCGGCAGTGGAATCCCATCACAATCCACTAGCTCGTAGGCTCCTTTTTCTAATACATGCTTAACAATATAGGGGCCCATGCACAAAAACTGGAACTTACCTGCTCCCAATTTATTAGATTCCTAGTCGTAAAGTAAGACCAGGTCACCTTTTGAGAAGACACGGGATTTGACATTCTTATCAAACTGTGCCTTGACTCGTTTCTTATGTGCTTCATTAGCCAAGGCGGTGTCACAACGGGTTTCATCCAGTTGGATTAATTCCAAGAAACGAGCCTCCTCTTCTGAAGTTCCGAGGGGAACATCAACTGCGAGCTTGAGAGATGAGATTTCACACTGAACTGGTAAGATCACTTCCAGGCCATATACCAACTGAAAGGGTGTAAACCCGGTCGTATTTCACACCAATTTCCAGTATGCCCACAATGCTGAGTACAATATCAAGTGCCAGCTCCGTTTATGGACTCCAATCATCCTTTGCAGCATATGTTTCAGGACTTTGTTGATTGCCTCAACTTGCCCGTTAGCTTGCAGATAATACGGAGTAGATCTGTTGTGAGACAGTCCTAATTTGGCAGCCAACTCAACCATCATGTGATTGTGGAAATGTGATCCATGATCTGTGACTATAGCTTGTGGAACACTGAATCTGGAGACTACATGATTGAAAAAGAAAAGAGCAGTCATTTTGCCACTGTTGTTTAATGTAGGCATTTCCTCGGCCCATTTTGTAAAATAGTCAACTGCGACTATGATATACCCATGCCCCCCGCCGAGGTGGGGTTACATGTCATGAAATGTATGCCTCATTTGGCGAATGGCCCAACAGCAACTACTGGCTACAGAGGTGCATGCGATATTCTGGTTTTGCGGTCGAAGATTTGACAAGCATGGCAACTTCTGACTGCGGTTATGCAATCCTTGAACATTATTGGCTAGAAGTATCTTGCTCATAAAATATTTTGTGCCATAGCATAACCAGATTGATGCCCCCCACATGCGCCTGAATGACAATCATTTAGGAATTTTTCGGCCTCCTCATGGGTGAGGCACCTTCACAGAATTGTATCGATACCATGACGGTAAAGTGTATCACTAACTATCATGTAGTCTTTTGCTTGGTATCGAGTACGTCGTTGTTCTGAGTGAGAGGTATTAGAACTATATGTTTGTGTCTGGAGATAGATGATTATATCTCCATACCACGGGTCGCTTGAAGATATCAGAAACAAAGATTCATCCACGATTGTTACTTTGGATGTTGAATCATTGGACGATGATGGGAAGTCACATAGTAACTCCACAAAAACCAGGGCTTTCTTTGATTTGGATTTTACAAATTCCAGATCAAACTCTTGCAAAATTTCTATCCATTTCAAATATTTGCCCCCAAGCAACTGTTGCGACAAGATGTAAGTCATGGGGTTGCAATCTGACAAAATGGTAGTTTTTCGAAAGAGGACATAGTGTCAAAATCTCTGTACCGCTTGAACAGATGCGAGAGCCAGCTTTTCAACATAGGAGTACTTTCTTTCTGTATCATTTAAGTTTCAACTTAAATAATAGACAAGATTTTCGATTCCATTGTCTTCTTGAACTAAAACCATTGCGATGGTCGTATCTGCTGCAGCCAGATACAGGTTAAAGTCTTTTTTGATAATCAGCAACATACATTAATGATTCTTTTATTAGGGATTCCTTTAGAGCATCAAAGGAAGCTTCCATAACCTAATCCCAGTTGAAGGGTACTTCTTTTTTCAACATACGCGTATAACCTTTAGCAAGTTCGACGTAATTTGGAATGAACCTCCTCAGAAAGTTTGCTTTCCTTTGGAGTTTTTGAATCTGAAGCAAATTTGAAGGTGGAGGTAGATTGATGATTGCCTAAACCTTACACAGGTCAAGGCCAATCCTATCCTTTGAAACCGCAAAGCCAATTAAACGATCAGAACCGACAAAAAACACACACTTGTGTGGATTGAGTCGTATCTTGTAGTGTCGGCAACGTAGAAATATTGCTCTCAAATGCTGGGGATGATTGGTCCGCTTTCACGAATGAGCCAGAAGATCGTCGAGGTATGGTTGAATAATGTTCTTGATGTCATGGAAGGCACAATTCATTGCCCTATGAAAGGTTTCCCCTGCGTTCTTTAAACCAAAAGGTAGCTTGTGGTATGCGAATATGCCCCACGGACAAATAAATGTAGTCTTTGATTGGTCCTGTGGGCGGATATTTATTTAATTATACCCAGAAAATCCATCCATAAATGAAAAGATTTCGCATCCGACGCATTCATCAATTATCTAGTCTTTAAAGGGTGTAGGGTAGTTTTCCTTTGGACAAGCTTGATTTACATCCCTATAATTGACACACACTCTAATCATTCCTTGCTTTTTCATCACAAGAACAATGTTTGATACCCAATCGGTTAGAGGAATTGGGTAAATGAAACCAGCATGGAGAAGTTTTTCAACTTCTGCCTTGATGGTAGCAGCTTTCTTCGGGTGCACCTGCCGAAGCCGTTGTCATACTGGTTTGACATCTGGATACATCTTAATTTCATGTTCAACTATGCTCGAGTCAATGCCTGGAATTTCTTCATATGACCATGCAAAGACATCTTTGAACTCGTGAAAGAGAGCGTAATATACTTCCAGTTCTGAAGAAGAACAAGATTTGCCGACATGAATATTCTCTACAACATCTGGTTTGGTCCAGATATTTATGGAAACAGTTTCTTCAATATTGGATAGGTTTCGCTCAGAATCCATCGTATTTACAGTATTTGATAGCAAATCAAAAACTGAAGGATAATTAAGGTTGTTGGATCAATCTTTGTTGAAATTCAGAAGATGGGAACAATGGTGGTAATCTTCCCATGGCGCCCCCTCTATCATCATTGACTGAACAATTCCTTCGTCTGTAGAATGTATATGCGACCAAGGATCTAAAGAGGTACCATATTCCTTATACCTATCTATCCAAACACTTGATGAGCGTTGATTTGGGTTTGCCTCCCATGTTGAAAACATTGATTGCTACAATATTTCTATTGGGCTTGGAGGCAATACTTGGTGATGATCCATGCTAACATCATTCTCGGACATATTCCGAATAGAAGATACCATATTATAGGTTCCCACTGTGGCCACTTCTGTCAGATTGTTTGGAGGTGGTAGGGAAAAAGTGCCCATCAATGCAGGGTCTTTTAGTAGGCCTACTCCGATATTTTGAAGTGATTGGGAGGCTTGGGATGCAATCATACCCGCGACTTGCAAAGTAAGCATTGGGCTACTTGGAACCCAAGTCGAAGTGATGGCAAGCGAGAAACTCTGGGTGGAGACCTGGTTGGGGGGACCCAAGAGGCAAAAACACTAAGGCTGAGGTAGAGGGGGAAAGGTACCTAACCTACAACAGACATATAACAAGATGCAAGGGGGGTCTGCGAGCTCGAAATGGGCATGGGTTGGTAGACCTACATAAAAACGAGAGAAATGGAGAGGGGGAAAGGGCGCTACAAGGGGTTGGGGCCATGGCCTTTCCCATTGGGGGCTGCGAGCTTCGACCCAACCCAACATGACTGTGGGGAGAATTGGAAGAGAGGAGAAGCAAGGCAAGAGGTACCCCTCTACAAGCAACAATGAAAGGGTGAAGTGGTGCATAATTTCAATTTTGTGCTTAAATCTAACTTTTTGTGTATGTCATCAGTGCTCAAGACACTAAGTTATGGATCATGTTGCGCGAGGCCATGGGCGAGGTAGGAGAGGCTCGAAAACCAAGAAAGATAAGGGTTCGAGCATGTCAGAGCCACGCAAGGGCAGAAAATCAATATAACATCTCATAATAGAGGCGGTGGAGGCTTATCGAGAGGGTATGGATGTGGGCATCTGGAAATTGCTGGAAGAATGGGAAGAGGAAGTGAAACAAGGTAGTGAGATAGAGAAAGAGATGGACAATTGGAGGACATTAGTCCCGGATCTGGGAAACACATGCAGAAGAATCACGCAGTTCAAGCAAACTCTGTACTTGTATTGGTTAATGAAAAGTTTGCTAGGTAAGGTTATGGAGCAAATCTCAGTGGGAATGGTAGTGACACTACAAGGAATGTCGAACTACAACAAGGATATGGAGAATCCTCTTTCAGTTGCATAAATAGGATATTAGGCCAGACAGAATTGACCGCCACATCCCTTGCATCATGGAGTTTTATGATATGCCAGGAGCATCCACCAAAGACTCGGCACCTCTTGCATCTATCTTAGAGGAACATAAGGATTAGACTCCTACCCATGCTTAATTTTGTCTTATGTGGATAGCTTTTAATTCCATGTTGCAAATATCAGTTTATATAGTTATGTAGTGTTTGGTCATGAAACAAAGACATATCTAGCCTGGCTGGACAGACTAAGACAATATTGTTTTTGGATGTTTTACAATGTTGATCGGTGGCCAACAGAGTCGGTTTCCCTTCGAGCCAAGTTAAGGCCACTTGGTTTATCTGTGTGGTGTAAACTTGTTTATGATTAATAGAAAATGGAATGGTCCTGCCAAGCTTAACAAATAATATATATATATATATATATATATATATATATATATATATATATCAAGGCAACAAGTTAAATAGAAAGACAAGCCATCCTAACGATTAGAAGAAAATGACTATATTTGACTTTGAGGATAATATAATAATATATATATATATATATAATATAATATAATATATATATATATATATATATTCATCAAGCATTATAAAAATTATTTAAATAATATAAAGTATTTCCCTTTTCCTCTCCAAGTCAAATATAGTCATTTTCTTCTAATCGTTAGGATGGCTTGTCTTTCTATTTAACTTGTTGCCTTGATTTGTTTCTTCATCTTGTCCTGAAGATGAACCACACTGGTTGGTTCAAAACGCGTCGACCAAAATCTTCTAATGTGATTTCTTTCGAAAATGTTTTAAATATTTAAGATATGGATCACAGAAGCTTGAATTTGAAAATCTTATTTCTTTTAATTTCTATTATCTACGATGTATTTTTTAATTTTCAATATCATGTTTAAATATTAATTGATATATTTTATTGACAAATAATAGATATGACGATAATACCTATCCAATTTTGTCATACATTGATATTTTAATGTGGATATGTTAGTTACATGGATAAAGTGTTTATTTTGAAATAGGGTTTTCATAATTTTATTTTAACTATCAATAATTATTAAGTGAATAGTAGAAATTTAAGCTCCACAAAATATTCTAAAATATTAATAGCAGTTACACAAATCAAAGGTTAAAATTTATCTACAAAGAAGTTATGCAATTTTAATTAAATTGACTAATTAAAAAAAATGTTATATGAACAAGTGCCACATGAAGTGAGTTTTGGTTTTTTTGACATGTGGTATTCCAAGCCATGATATTGTCCATGGTATTCTAGTAAAGCATATTTACATATTTTTTTTATTTATTAATAATAACAATAATTTAAAATAAAGTTATAATTTAGTGAGTTTTTATGTTTTGTTAAGATGTATATGTAATAAGAGTTTAGTAAGTGTTTTGATGTTTATATGTATTGACATCTATCTACTTTTACTAGCTATTTAATTTATATGGTTGGCTTAGTAAATAATTCTTCTTCTTCATTATATATATATATATATATATATATATATATATATATATTATATATATATATAATATATATATATATATATATGCTTTTTATTATTTATTAATAATCACAATAACTTAAATAAAGTTATAATTTAGCAAGTTTTTTGGGCTTGGACTATGTCCTAGAATTGCTTTCTCTTGGCTAAGAGTTAGTTTTCCTGGGATGTAAGGAAACAGGGTAACCTCCCAAGACCTAGAGGCATTTGGCAGGAGTGAAAGCATACCCCTTTAGTGACCACTATCGGGGTAATTACAGGTGTTGTGGTTTTCCTTGAATAACAATGATGAGTCAGTCTGCATAAGTGGATAGCTCATGATAGTTGTTCTCGTTTCTTGTTTGACAACTAAATTTTGATAGGTTTTGTCACTATATAAAAAATTAAATCAATAAATAGTGATTTTTTATGATTTTTAAAATTCTAATAGAACGATTTAATTGATAAGACTCAGATAATTTTTTTGAATGCATAAATGGATTCAACACCCTGAAAAACCCCAGACACTCTAATTCTAGAGATTAAACAACTTAAACTCAAGTTTTTAAAAATATCTACTAGATTTTAATAAAAAAATAACTAGAAAAATGCTCTCAAAAAAATCATTTTATCTATGAGTCAGATTACCCCATAAATAATTCTTCATCAAAATATAATACAACATATATTTAAAATTTATAATAAAACATATATTTATAAAATAAAAAGATAAAATGGAGAAAAAATATGCACTCATTCCCTTATATTCAACCTGCGGGACCTAGTTAATCTAAATTAGAGTTTTTTAAGAGGAAATTAAGACATCGTGGGGATATCATCAATCTCATAATACTAATATTGGTCTACACTAATAGAGTCATCTCAACCATTTCATCATACTAATATTGGTTTGCACTAACAAAACCAGATGATTCCAACTAATGTACCCCTATGTCGTATTGTGCGATTTAAGTTAAGAAACACTTGGGCATACTATAGAGGTGTGAATTTATGGGATTTTTTCACTCTTTGCTTCTTATCTAATTCTGATTCTCAAAGAGAATCATTTACAACTCCATGGAATGAAAAAATCAAAACCATCACCATTAAGGTGAAGAACAGCTACCAATTAACTGATGACCATGAAAATTATATATATATATATATAATATATATATATATATATATATATATATATATATTGTATAAAAATAATTTTTTTTTGTAAGCTTGGTGGTACCTTTCCATTAATTTTCTAATATAAAGCAGGTTACATCCATATGTATGAAGGTTAGGTGGCCTCAACCTGTCCTGAGGGAAACCAAGTCCATTAGCAACCCAACCGCAAAATATGCCATCCATAAACAAAAAATAATAATTCTAGCCAACCACGCTATATATGTCTAAGAGTCTTTGTTCTTCCTATTTGCTAGATATTTATAAACATAACTACTAATATGTCTAAAATTTTGAAACTGCTTCATACAAAACTGTAACCAGAAATGTTCTGTCACTACTCATCATCAGCTGAATCCAACGGAGCAGGGTCCTTTACAGTGGAACCTAGCAGCTCTGTGTGGGGAATACAAGGGATGTGTTTCTCTATGTCATTGAGTCGACCATTCTGCTGCTGCAATTGAAACTGAATATTTTGAAACTCTTTTGTATAATCTGAGTGTCCATGGGAGGACAAATGTATATAAGGTAGAAATTGCTCCAAGGCTTTGGCTAGAATGCTCTTCATCATCCAAAACAAGTGGGTTGTTTGTTTATATTGAGACGATCTGCCACGGTTGTGACCAAGGTATGGAATTAGAGTTTGCTAATCTTCTAAATCAATTTCAAATCCCTCCTTGGTCTGTCGAATCTTTTCTTCCCAATCTGCAATAAGCTTCTTGAATAGATTGGAATTGCTTAATGATTTCTTGAGTGGCTTCGTGAATAATGTGGAAGGTCAATTTGCATCCATGCCCAATCCCCTCAGATGAACTGGGTTGATTGGTCTGAGATAGGGAGGCTTTCCTCTATTTCCCATGGCCATGGCCTCCACGACCATTCCTTCCTTTATGGGCATTCATACCATGATGCAGCTCCTACCAAACAAGTGTTGACTAGTGTCAAGATCTTGAGGTCTACCCAAACAGAGTCGAAGCTAAGAAGCACGACATTGCTAAGGGTCACTTCGGTTCTGCAGAATTGTCAAATCAATTACAAACAAACCAACCAAGTAAGGTACCATCTCTTAAGCATGCTGTCAATCGGCAGTCAGCACTTCGTTATGGGCCCACTTCTACCACCTTTCCACCAGTGCCTAATGTCAGGTCTAAACTGGCTAACAACACCTTCCACAAGAAAAACCCTAGAATTATTTGGGCGAGTCCCAGAGTTTGTCGATTCAACCAACAAAATAGTGGATGGAAGAAAGAAAGAACAATTGAATCAAGAGTTGTCCCTTGCCCGCAACCCATAAACAACCTTACACCGATTCCTCAATAGCTTTGCATAAAGGGCACCAGTTCGGACCAACAAAATTTCTCTTTCTTGAATTGCCACCTGTTGGAGTATTATTCTCTAACATACACCATTGGAACAAACGCACTTTTGTTGGACACTTAAGCCTCCAAACATGCTTCCACCACCATGCGTGCACCTCAGGCTCTTTTCCAGAATTTATGTACAGATACCCTTCCTTTGGGGTGTACACCCCATATGGTGAGTGGATCCATTGGAGTTCATCTACTTTGTCATGAAGTCTGACATGTGAAATGTTAAGGGTCATAGTGTAATTTTTCCAGAATTGGTGCCAGGCTTCAAGAAAATTTAAAGCTAGGGGAGACATCCATCATTACACCTATATTGTGGTGATTTAGGATCATCCACTTGACTTAATGTTCTTCTACCTTGCATAGCCAAGAAACCCGCCATTTCGTAGGCATTAGGGGAATTTTGAGGTCTAAAATGGGCCTCCTAAGGAAATTATAAAATAATAGTGGAAATAATAAAATAAGGTTAGATTACGTCATCAAATTTTAGAGGGAAAAAAGAAAAAACTATCTTTGCAACTTGTATTTTAAACTTATCTCCCTATGGGTTTACTCAAATTTCGAGTAGAAACACTCATTGGATGCATAATTTGATTCCTCGTCCAAGGAGTAACCATGTTGCATACTTTTTATGGACCATGCTACATGAAAAATGAGAAATACATGAAAAATGTGATTGCAATCACACTTTTTTCATGTATTTCTCATTTTTCGTGTAGCGGGATCCATCGAAATTATGGAACGTGGGTGCTCCTTTGATGAGGAATTAAATTTTTCATTCAATGAGTACTCTCACTCAAAACTTGAGAAAAACCTTATGGAGATAAGTTGAAGATATGAGTTGAAAAAGTAGTTTTATTATTTTTTAATCTTTTTACTTTTTTTACTCAAAAAATGGTGAATCACCCCCCATGGTTGACATTATCATCTTGAATCCTATTGGTTCTTATAAAGTTTATTTTAGTTGTACATTTTTCTTACGAGTCCCATTTTAGACATCAAAATTCACCTAATTGAAATAGGTATCGATCCCCATAACCCATCCATGGATCAAGACCTATCCTCACCCACTCACCAGAGCCCACTTTCCAAGCTAGAGTAGATCCAATAAAATTTAAAGAACCGACTAATGCCTTCTATACAACTAATATGTTTCATATGCTCTTGATAGGATTCTGAATCCAATCCTCCAAGGACTGGGGCGTTATATATTTCTTTCATACCACTTCAGTCCATTGACTGTCAATGGAAATCAGCCTCTAGCCAACCTTGGCCATCTAGAAGACCATAATTTCCTCCAATACAGATTTGATGAGCACCAACCTCCCAACACATGATAACCATCTGAAACACCAAACGTTGAGGTGTTTCTCTATTTTTGCAAAAAGCCAGAGCCATACAGTTTTTTTATAATTATTTGGCTTCACGTGAAAACCAATATAATTTAGCCCTTTGTCAAAAGTCATAGTTTGATAAGGGAATAGAGTTTGAGCATGAAGACTTTCATCTCTGGAGCACCCAATAGCTGAAATAAAGGATTTATGGACATTTATCTCCATCCCTGTAGCCTTACTGAAAAGGGTTAGGGCCTTTTTTATAGTATTAGAATCACGCTTGGATCCATCAGTCAACAATAGCACATCTCCCACAAAGAGAAGGTGGGATAGAGTTAAATCACCAACCACTGCTACCCCTCTTAACTCACCTCTTCTTTTCATATATCCTTTAAGTATACTCAACCCTTCCACTATAAGGAGGAACAACAAGGGAGATAAGGGGAAACCCTAACGCAGGCCCCTTTCAGTGTGAAAGAAATCTAATGTAGAGCCATTTATTAATACAACAAAAGAGACAATAGTAATACAACACGTGATCCAAATGATGAAATTGATATCGAAACCTAGATGAGTTAGCAACATTCTAATATATAACCAACTAACTCTATCATAGGCTTTCGATAAGTCAATTTTGGGAACCATGACTTTTTCTTTTTTGGTCTTCAAATTGTGGAGGCTTTATTGTGCAACCTTAATGGACTCATGAATTTTATTGTTGTCAAAGAATGAAAATTGCTTCTTTGAAATGTTTTGATATAAAATGGCCTTCAAACAATTGAAAATAATCTTAGCTATAATTTTGTAAATGCAGTTACATAGGGACATCAGTCTGAATCATTAAAACATTTGGGAGAGACAGTCTTGGGTATGAGAGATATGAAGGTGGAGTTAAAATCATCATACATTCAACTAGTCATTCTACTTTCCACAACCACACTTAGCAGTTTATTTCCTAAGTGATCATATAAATCAACAAAAAATTCCACCGACCATCCATATGGACCTAGAATTTTATACATTTTGAATCCATGAAGTACCTTCTCCAATTCTCCTTCTGTTATTGGTTCCATCTATTATTTATTGGCTTCATCCTCAACATATCTAGGAAAATAATGAGAAATTTGAATTACTTCAACCAGAGTATCCCCCAAATGTGCTTTGAATAGGAACCATAAATGTTGCGAGCCAAGTCTGGCAAGATCCCAAAAATTTTGAAACCTTTTCTCCTACATAATCTTCTAGGGCCTAGATAGTGTTGATGACCCATCTAACCCTAGAAAATGTTGGAGAAATCTTGTGTTTTCATTGCCAACCTATAGCCAAACAACTCTGCTCTTCAACCTCTAGGTATGTTCCTTTTCTTTCAGAATTATTCTCCTAAATTCCTCCAGTTGAATTGTGTGTTGTTTGGATTCATTAGTTGTGTATCCCCCATTTCTTGGATCTTCTAGTTGCTCGATTTATATCTTGGAATTCTTAAGAGCCTCCTTATCCATTTTGAATTTTTCCTTCACCCATTCAACAGTTTCTCTTTTCATCTTATTAAGATTATCTACAAACTACATGAAAACAAATCTACCCTCCCCTGGAACACACTGGCACAATGTTTAGAAACCAAATCCCTAAAGGCCTCATCCTTCAGCCATACATAATTGAATTTAAAAGGGTATTTTGGCTTTCTTATATCTCCCTTGAGTTCCAGATAAATTGGATGGTGGTCCAAGCTTCCACCTGTACCAACCCACTGGCAAAAGAGGCATATATTTTCTAGCATAACTGATTTGATCAAGAATTTATCTAGTCTGGGAGGAACCATATCCTCTCCCACCCTTATATTAAAC
This sequence comes from Pinus taeda, assembly GCA_000404065.3. Taxonomy (NCBI): domain Eukaryota; kingdom Viridiplantae; phylum Streptophyta; class Pinopsida; order Pinales; family Pinaceae; genus Pinus; species Pinus taeda. The sequence goes on from APFE030018071.1 coordinate 83,044, forward strand.
CAAGTGGGTTTGATTTTACCCATATCAACATCAATACTAAATTAAATGAGAGACATAATTCGAAAGAGAGTCAACATGAGCATGTTCTCCCTAGATCTCAGACAAACCCAGGGTAAAATTTAGGTCTCCACCTAATACCAAATTATCGACCCTCATGAATGAAAATTTCATCAGCTTGTTCCAAAAGGGAACTCTATCTTGGTAAGGATCATAAACATTAACAGCGTGAAACTCACATCCAATCTCTTCAACAAAAATATATGCCACTATGATGCCCTCACATCCCCAGGAATTAAGGACCTTAATAGTCTTACAGTTGAGTCCCAGTCCCAAGAAACTTACCTACCACTAGCATCGACAACCATAAAGAACCAACCTGAAAATAACAACTCCAAGGCTCTCACAATAAACTCACTCAAGCATAAGGTTTCCTAAAAGAAGATCACATCCAACCAATCTAATAACACCAACTATTTTAAGGTTAGAATTTTGGAGGGGCTAGCCACCCCTCTAAAGTTGAAGGAGAGACACTTCATTAGGAACCAGTTACAGAGGTATGCACCGCTCTAAGTACCTCTTTCAAAGAGAGTTGTTTGCCAGCAACATTGTCCTAAATAGCCTTGACTTTAGCCTTTGAAATATGCAATTGTCGACCTCTAGGGTTTTTGGTAAGCTTCAACGGGGATGGGGGGCCAAGCTCACTCACATAATCAAGAGGGATGTGATCCTTTGATTTGGAACACATATTATATCTAGGTTGCATATCAGAATTTGATGAAGATTCGACAAAGATAGTAAGGGAAGGGGAAGGTGTTGGCCAACATGCAGGTTCATAAATAATGAAGCAAGTAACAAATCTAGAACCTAGATGTAAATCCCCCACTCCCCTCGATGTGCATTGAACATATATAGTAGACAAGTGCATAATTAAAAAACACAAAGATTCAATGAGACTTGAGATGGGGGGAGAGGAGGAGAGAATACTTGTAGTAGGTGGAGCCAAGTTTATAGCCTTCCCAATTGATTGGATGTGTGCGCTCACACTCGATTACTGAAACCTGGAGTATCATCCATGGAAAGAGTCCCTCGAGTGCTTGAATTCTCAACATTAGCAACCTTCACTGGACCACCCCCACCTTCATCCCCAACTCCATCAAATTTTCCCAAACCCTAAAGATTCTTCCCTAATTTCCCTCAATAAGGAATCAAGCATTCCTTTAGAACATGCCCCACCTCATGGCATCTCTGGCACTTAAACAACATCCCTTCGTAGTCTAATATTTGACTGTGCATATAACTTCCATATTGAATATTTAAACTGGCCACTAGGCCCTCTCTAGTGTCTAAATTGATTAGCACACATGCATATGCCATCTTTCCAGTCTCCTCGTAAGATCGGTCATAATCCAAGAAAGATCCCAACTCATCCCCAATTCTTCGAAAGACATCTTCCATCCATAGTTGCATTGGCAAGCCGAGGAGTCACACCCACACTGGCCAAATACACAACTGTTCCCTGTTTGGGTTGAAAGTAGGTGTCCATATTTTAAATAGGATGGGCACAATTCCAATGTTCCAAAACCTGGAAAGAACCTAGCTAGCCTTGGGCTCCTCGTTGAACATGAAGGAAAGCCAACCCCTTGTTAGCATTTGAACCACTGAAAGAGATGTCATGTCCTTCCCCCATTCTTCCTCTGCCCATTTACTCAAACTAGCCACTGAGAAATTCCTTCCCTAGACTCGATTGACCACCACTTTTCCTGCAGTCTTAATAATATCATTAATTTGAATCCCTTCCCCCATAATTAGATTCTTGAATGCCTCTCTAACCCTTGTGCATTTTTCCTTCTTGTTGTTCTTCCTATGCTTTGCAGCCTCCTTATGACCACCATTAGGAATATTTGTTGGAAGAGTTCTGACTTGGGTGCATAAACCACCAACCCCCAACATAATAGGGGCTTCTTGAACAGAAGAAAAGCCCGTATCAAACCCTGAGTATGCACCACAAGGGACTGCTAAGGCTCCAACCCCCAATGAAGAACCCACCCTACCGCTCTAAAAACTTTAAGATTGTCTTGCCTTAGGCCCTTCATAGATGGTCACATTAAGGTCTTGAGTCATCCCCCCACCCCTGAGGAAAACTTTTGTCCTCCTAAAAACCTACCCCCAATGGTTCTAAATAGAAAATAACAGGCTCTCCTAAGCAAGATGAACAATTTATATATACACATTTAGCGGCAAAATTCAAAGCGCCAATTGAAAACCCTACATTACCTACCTGTTGATATTACAGATTATCCCATACCTGAGTTCCCACCACAGAGTTTGCCGAGTGTCCCAAAAGAATTGATTTCACCTCATAGTTTGGGCTAGAAAAATAGGGATTTTGAATCAAATGATTTGGTGATATCGCCTCCAACACCAAAAGAGAAGAATAAACCCCTAGAACTCCAATTGTCACTCCAAGATCCATTTTAAGATGCTAATGTGGTGGCTCCTACCAGATAGACTTAAACTTGTAAGGATCTGAAGAATAGTTTACGTTAATGTCCATACCATCATTCGTACCACTTTCGATCCTCAGAGATAGGCAAGAGATCCCTTCAAATTGTCTTCCAATTAGGAAAAACCTCACACCCTTCTTCCTACAAAAACACATTGTCTCGTCACTGAAACTAGGGTTTGTCGGCATTTAAGGGAGAAAAAATATTGTGATCCCTTGCCTAACCCCAACTCGAATCTTTTCCTTCCGCAAAGAAACCTCTGAGCCCTCACAAATCTCATTCGCATCGTTCTACTACTAGCTATTGCCATCACAAGTAAGGTTGACTTTAGACAAGTGTAAAATGACACCTAACTGAAACCATGCGATGGTCGTCGAAGACACATTGGTGCGCACTATAGAGCCATCCTTTATCACCTCTCATTTGGTTCAAATTTCAAAATATTCCTTAAATCTACAATCATCATCTCTCATTTGGCTCAAATTTCAAAATATTCCTTAAATCTACAATCTAAATAAAAACTATTAATAAACAATCCATTTATTACACATTACAATAATTTGAGATAATATTGGTTAATGTTTTTGTTGGTTTGACCCATGGGCATTTGAACATTGAATCTCTTGGTTTACTTCATACTTCATAACACGACCATTGCCAATTGAATTGTCATGCTTGAGTGTAAAGAGAATTAAACCCATGACCTCTCAATAGCAAAGATGCTTTAACTTGGAAACTCAACCAATTGAAATAACTCTTGAGGCTTCCCAAACTTATTATTATAATAAAATATTAATTATATTTAATTTCAATTTTATGAATTTAAATAATATATTTATAATTACATTTACTAAATAACTCAAGATTATTTGGTTAGTGATAACAAAGCTCTACTTTAAAATAAATTTCAAATAAAATCATACATAAATAAATAAAAATCTCACTGATAAAAAAAACCAATAATAAAAAGAAAATTTTTAGTTTAATTAAAACAAATTTTAAGAATAAAAGATTTGTACGCTTGGAAGTAACATTTCCATATTTTATCCAAAGTCCATTACAGTGGACGATGATTTCATTAATGGAAAGGTCAAGAACTACCGTGCTTCAAAGAGTGTATCGGTGAGTTCGTCAGGTCTTGGGTCTTGGGCCTGCATACACCTGGAGGAGGTGGGAGACAACAATTCCAACAACAATTCCAAGGCTTCTGATCTTGAGGGATCCGGAGATCTTCAGGCAATGAGATCGCTTGAGCATTGGCGAGTTTAGTTCCGCCAGACCTTTGGAAAGGCCATTAATGGCGGATTCAAACAGTTGAAGTAGTTGGCAGTTATGAAGAATTCGATTTGAAGTAGGGTATCGAAACAAGACGCCACCAGTAACTACATGGAGTCAAACAGTTGTGACCTGGCGAACATGGAGTTCCAGGTGTTCAGATGAACATGCGCAAGGCGGGGATCGAAGGCCTTTGGGCCTCACCCCATTATTATAAATCTTTGGGAAACCCTTGTGGGTCTTCAGCTGAGAATCAATACCTCATTGTTCAATTATTTCTCAGTAGTACTGCTTCTATTTTGGCCGGCGTTCAACGTTAATCAATCTCTGCGGTGTCGATTGTGGTTTGGTGGTTTCTCCGGCTAAATCATGAAGACATTCGCAGAGCTGCTAGTGGCGTTGGGCGTCGCATTCTTCATCGTCAATTTGCTTCCACCAGCTTGTGGAGATGATGAGTCGACGTTGGGGTGGAAACATGCTCACGCTACTTTCTATGGCGGATCAGATGCTTCGGGAACATTGGGTTAGGATACTTTCATCTTTCCCTCGCAACTTTTTCAGAAAAGATTAGACGATATCTTTTACTGTGTTTTTAAAAGTGAAAAAGCCAACTCTTCGGGAACATTTGGTTAGGATAGTTTCATCTTTACCTCGGAACATTTTCAGAAAAGATTAGATCAGCCGATGCTTCAGGAAAATTTGGCTACGATTGTTTCATCTTTACATCGGAACTTTTACAGAAAAAGATTAGATCAGCCGATGCTTCAGAAACATTTGGTTACGATAGTTTCATCTCTACCTCGGAACTTTTCCAGAAAAGATTAGATCGGTATCTTTTACAGAGTTTTCTTTACCTTGGAACTTGAACATTTGGTTACGATAGTTTCATCTTTACCTCGGAACTTTTTCAGAAAAGATTAGATCGGTATCTTTTACAGACTTTTCTTTACCTTGGAACTTGAACATTTGGTTACCATAGTTTCATCTTTATCTTGGAACTTTTACAGAAAAGATTAGATCAATCCATGCTTCAGGAACATTTAGTTACGATAGTTTCATCTTTACCTCGGAACTTTTTCAGAAAAGAATAAAACGGTATCTTTTACAGAGTTTTCTTTACCTTGGAACTTTTTCAGAAAATATTAGTTCGGTATCTTTTACAGAGTTTTATCGTTATCTTTTACATAGTTTTCTTTAACTCCGAACTTTTTTAGAAAAGATTAGATCAGCCGATGCTTTGGGAACATTTAGTTACGATAGTTTCATCTTTACCTCCGAACATTTTCAGAAAAGATTAGATAGCTATCTTTTACAGAGTTTTATCGGTATCTTTTACAGATTTTTCTTTACCTCGGAACATTTTCAGATCAAAAGATTAAATCAATCGATGCTTCGGGAACATTTGTTTACGATATTTAATCTTTACCTCGGAACTTTTCCAGAGAAGATTAGATCTGTATCTTTAACAGAGTTTTTAAAAATGGAAAAATTTGTTTGGTTCTATTCCTACAGTATTTTTATGCATAGTAAATTTGGAGAATATCTCGGAAATTAGGTTAAATAATTGTTAAGGAAGGTTTTTCTCCGTCAAAATCTGTAACGTTTAAATTCCAAAACATTCCCCTAAATTCCATTGAATGCCGTCAAATTAAATTCAATATGGATGAATATTGATTTAAAATTTGATGCCGGAGATAAATAAATGGACTGTATCCATTTCTTGTTATCCATTTATAATCAATTCAAATGAATTTATCTTAATTATGTTTCAATTATTATTAAGAATGAATGAGATTTTACATCGTGTATTATTGCAGGAGGAGCCTGTGGATATGGAGATTTATACAGCCAAGGGTATGGAACGAACACTGTCGCTCTGAGTACCGCGTTGTTCAACGACGGGTTGAGCTGCGGAGGGTGCTACGAAATTCGATGCAGGATGAAGGCGGATCCACAGTGGTGCCTCCCAGGCACTTCTGTCGTTGTCACGGCCACCAATTTCTGCCCACCAAACTACGCCGAAGCCAATGACAACGGTGGGTGGTGCAACCCGCCTCTGCGTCACTTCGACATGGCCATGCCAGCTTTTGAGCAGATAGCCAAGGTCAAAGGGGGTATCGTACCTGTACGCTACAGAAGGTAAGATACAGAATAAAAAAATAATTACATGTCAAAGTTTCATGTTTTAAAGATAATTAAGATGAAAGCCTTATCAATTCTCTAATTATGATTGAAAGTTTTATCAATGACTGGTAGATTAGAGAGTTTGTGTGGGTTTTAGTTATCAATTCTCTAATTATGATTGAAAGTTTTATCAATGACTGGTAAATTAGAGAGTTTGTGTGGGTTTTATCAATGACTGGTAAATTAGAGAGTTTGTGTGGGTTTTAGTTTTTATGATGTTATTGGTTTAAATTTTATAAAAGGAATTGGGGATGGGATGGCCTTCATTTGAATGGTTCCCCTGGAAATTCAAGCTTCAAATAATCAATGGGATGGGCTTCATTTGAATGGTTTCCCTGCAAATTCAAGCTTCCCATAGTAGCATTTTGCAGGTGGGTAGTTTGTACAGTTTTGATAATAGGATTTTCGAGGTGAGCATTGGTAAATGGATATATCCTACTTTCTTGATAATAGCATATTGTAAATAAGCAGATTTTAGGTGGAAAAATGGTTCTTCCATTCAACCTTGAATGGATTATTATTCAATTCAATAATAAAATTAAGTCTGACTTAAACTCATCAAGATTAGCACCTAACTTTTAAATATAAATATAATTTTGTTTCGATAGATTTTAAGAGGTATAAACATATATAGGTGTAAGAAAATAGGAATAAAAAATCCCAGGGTTAAATATATATATATTTGAAGTACATTGTGTTGCATCGCAGGGTGTACTGTGCGAAGAATGGAGGAATCCGATTCACAATAAATGGACAACGTTACTTCATAATGGTGATGGTGACCAACGTTGGAAGAGCGGGCGACGTTATCTCTGTATCAGTTAAAGCTTCCAACTCCGACCTGTGGGAACCAATGGTGCGCAATTGGGGCCAGAATTGGCAGACAGGCAATTCTCAGTTAGTTGGCCAAAGTCTCTCCTTCAGCGTCACCACCAGCGATGGCAACACGGCCATTTCCCCTGAAGTAGCCCCTCCTAACTGGCAGTTCGGCCAAACCTTTGAAGGAAATCAATTTTGAATATTCAAATTTCATCATCATCACCTCATGCTGCCTGCTCCAAAGTACAATGAGTAAATAAATATACAAATTATGTCGTCTATTCTATATGACCTGAATGGTTTTAGGCTAGGCAGGCCAATACAGACAAATTATATAGTTTGTTTTGTGAATATGTGACCAGAATAATGTGAAGCAAGGCGAGGAAGTGGTGATTGGGTTGGTTTTCTTTTGGACCTGAGATTAAATTGGAGTATGTAATATCTTTTTATCTAATAAAAAGTTTTTTTTGTTTTTCACTTCATTGAAATTGAGGAGTTTTGTTTATGGTAGTCTTACAAAATGGTTAACTAAACTTATTTGATATTGGGAATGATTGTAACTGTCAAAGTTATGAAATTAATAAAATCAAAATATTGGATAATTGGCTTTGGAAAAACTTTGGCCTAAACATTAGCATTTGTTTGGATAATCGGCATTAGGGAGATTTTGGCCAAAATATTTGACATTTGTTTAAAAGTATTATAATAAAAAAAGGGGATGATACTCTTTTTCCAAACCACTTAAACCACGCCCAAAGTCACGTTTCTTAAAGTTTTATGCACTTTTTTCCCGTAAGTGTTAACTTAGGTATTATAGTTATCTTTCAGTATTTTTTTCCCAAAATTTTTATGTTTTTTCCAAGTTTTATAAAAAAAATTACCGATTCTTTATGAAACTATATATGCATGAGGCCACACCTCCAACAATGGTGGACAACATGGCAACATCACCAAAGCTAAAATTGGAACTTTGTGAGAAAAAATAGTGAAATAATATAAGGAATACATACATGAGAAAAGGTACTGATAAATATGTTAATTATTGCTTTCACTATAGATTACATTTATGCTGGTGGCTCATTGACATTATGATTTGATTAATTATGTTATTTTTAAGTAAAATATAGACATGTTTTATTTTCATGAATCACATGGAGCCTATCTGAGAAATCTCTCAACCAAATTTCCCAAGTAATGAAGGGACATACATAACTTTTATGCATATTTTATTTTCATGAATCACATGGAGCTTATTTGAGAAATCTTCCAACCAAATTCCTAAGTAATAGAGGAACATACAACAAAGTTGTGTAGGAGAAATCCATTTCTTCGAATAGAATAATATTTTGTTGTTGGTGTTATTGCTATGGTAAGCCATGGTAGGAGAAGACTCCCCACAAGTGCACATAGGAAGTAAATAACACATCGAAACATTTATCATTAACATCTACGAGCAGAGAATGACCATTAACAAATAGTAATGAAGCCTAGGCATACTTAATTATCATATAATATATTAAAACAGGGGTAAACATGAGGACTTCATCATACAAGTATGTTGTAACGCAATATTTCTACACGTAAAACATTGTCATATGTTTGTACATCATATAATTTAGACTTATTATTTATAGTAATGACCGTAAATCACCATGGTTATGGTATTGTTCTTTTCATTAAAAAGTCTTATATATATATTATATATATAATATAATATTATAATATATAATATATATATATAAATATATTATAATATATATATATATTAATATTATTATACTTACTATAAAAAGTTAGCATAACCGTGGTGATTATGGTCACTTATATAGGTATACCTTTTCTTTGTGCCTATTAAAATATTATATGGTTTTTTAGAGTTAAAAAAAAAATGATAATGGAGTTTATGTACATGATGTAATAATAAGTAGCAATAATTAATGAACAATAGGTTGATTCTATTATTAGAGAACATTTATGTGAGGTAAGACACATGGTGAAGGAAGTTAGTAGATTAACCCTCGCTATGAGTATCCCTCCTTAATAGTTGAAGAAAAGTGGATAAATCTAAGAGCCAATGCAAGGGAGAAAAATCTCAAGAGATGAGAGAAATACTAAACATTATTAGGTAGGAGAGTAATTTAGCATAATCATGCAATAAGTAGGAAAGTAATTTAACATCTATCCATAGCATTGTTAGCTTATTAGTTTAGCATGGAGATAATCATAATAAATTTATGCCGTCACAAAATGAAAATCTAATATAATAGTCTACCAAGTGACCTTGGTAGCCTACTTATTAGGACAAGGCCTCTATGTAAATATAATCACTAGAACAAATCCTTAAAACCTTTATTATTGTACCCTCTATAGAAATGAATTTCTATCATACTACATTTGAAACCTCTAAAGATAAATGATATTGAATTATGTTCTATTTAGTTAGAATGTGAGGTGATTCCATTTGGTTGAGAGATTTATATGTGGTATTGCACCATACACTTAGTGTCATTTCTATTTATTTTTAATTTATCCATTGAATTTTTGGAGAGATGGTGACTGCAAAGTCTAAGACACTATTTTCTCCATTTGTCATTAAGGGAGACTCACTTGTGTAAACTTTTTTTTATTAAACAATGTTATGAATCTAGATTCATACGCCATTATTTTTTTCCTATCCATATATATTGCCTATTATTAGATATTCCCATATTTAATGAGCTCTAACGTAGATCCTTGTTTTCTCTCATGTCACCTTTCAATGGAAACATCTTGTTCCAAGGGGTGTACTTTTAGCTTTGAATTCATAATTGATTGGATCTATAGTTCACTGGAAACATTTCAGAGGGGAGAAAAAATAATTGGGGTTTGAACTTTGTTTAGATAATTTTGGGTAGAAATACTTACAAGAAAGGCATGAAAATCATGGCTTGGAAGTCTCCTCCACTAGAGATAAAGTCGGATTTCCAATCAAATATACCAACTTCTTATTAACATTACTAGATTTTGGGTTAACATATATCCAAATAAATTGATTCATGAATGCATAAGCTTTAATGAACACACATCCATAAATTTAATAAAAATGATATTTTTAACTTTTTGATATAAGTGGTACATACCAATCGCAATGTTTATATATCATAATTTATGACATTTAAGCCAATGCATTTCACAAAAGAAAAAATCATCTAAAGCATTTGTTTGAAGATCCTATACAAATGAGCAATGTCTAATTACAGAAAATACATCTTTAGAAAAAGTAAGTTTCTTCTACTTAAACATCATCATTGAAACATATATGATCAACTTCCTCACAAGTGCTTTTTAGGTGGATATTCTTCATATTCAAATTCAGTACTCATAATCATATAATTCTCAAAATATAAACTTAGCGGTTCCATGATTATTGATCAAGATGGGTCCAAAAGTAAAGGATGTGTCATGCCCTAATCCTGTGTTAGTGGAATGTGATCATTGAGTTGCATCTATTAAAGAAATGTCTTTGGATGAAACATTTTCACTAAAATGATGCCTTTGGATGTCATTGATTTTTCATTAGTGGATTAAAATATACCATTAATGAATTTATTTTTCTTTCAACATTCAAAAGTATGTATATAATTGTTGAGGGGTTGCACTCTTTTCAAGTAATCTTAGTTGACTAGAGTTTAGTCATTCAAATGGTTTATTCAAGAAAAGCAACTAGGAATTAACCTCAAAAAGTTTAGTTAGGAACAATTGACTAGGGAAGACAAGTCGACAACTAAGTAGATAGGCCGATGGTCACATTAAAGAGAAATTACCTCAGTTGAATTTGATAGGAAGTTGAGCAGTCAACAAAATTTGATATTCAATTGGATTATTCGAAGGGATCATAGTTGGGCACATGCACATGGTAAACGTAAACTGGCGGTTGAAAGGGAATAGAGTGGGAATAGACTATAGTCAAAAAATGATTATGAATCCTAAGATTCCTAGGATCTTAGCCAGTGATCTCCATTCACTTATACTAATTTAAAATGCTTCAAATTAGGTTTTTCATATGCCTATAAGTAGAGCATGATGCAAGGTTGATGTAGAGTGATGAGATAATGATTCACGATCGGTGAGAGATCAAGTGATGTACGAATGCATTAATACTAGGTGTGGACTAAGCTTAACATTCATTGTAAAATAGTTGTAATATTCAATTGAAAATATAAGAGTAGTGGAGCTCAAAGGTTAGCCAGTTTTCTGAGTTAAGGATTTCTAGGTAAAAATATCTATGTGTTGTGTAATCTTTTATAATGCGTCGTTGTTTATTTTATGATCTTTAAATTCTCCTGCTATTTAAAGGTTTATGTTAAGTGATATTGCAATCTATTTTAGATGTTTAAATGACTATGTATTTGAACTCTTGGAATTTGAAGTGTAAATTATTTTCCTTAAGCCAACGTCTAGTACCAAAGTTAATTTTTCCTACAAAGGAACATCTCTACTATAAAAAATTGAGGACCTTTAACATGGATTTACTTAAGAATGTCATTCTAGATTAGATTAAAGATAATCATGTTTGATTGGGAGTCTTATAATAGAAATTCATTTAAAGAAGAATGACTAGTAGTGGAAGAACTGAGATGAGAATTTTAATGGCCAAAATTTTGAGCTTTGGAAACTTAAAATGAGTGATCTCCTCATAGATTAAGAATAATGAATTATTATGCATATTGAGACACCTCTAACTAGAACGCCAACAGAGTTTTGGGAGAAGCTAGAAAGAAAAGTGAGGAGTAAAATTCAAATTTGTCTTGCATATTCAATGTTTCTAAATCTCTTGGTGGAAGACACCGCCAAGAATTTGTGGGATAAGTTAGGAGACATATACCAGTCAAACCATTGGTTAATAAGTTGTTTATTTGGAAGAAAATTTACCTTTTGAGGATGAGCGAGAGTGATTTGGTTACATCAATCCTTGATACATTTAATACTATGATCAATCAATTGTTGAGTGTGCATACCTCTATTACAGAAGAAGAAAAGTGTATTAATCTTTTGTGTTCTTTGTCGGACTCATGGGATGGACTAGTTATGGCTATCAAGAGTAATATGACCACACTGACTCTTGATGATGTTGTTGCATCTCTATTAGTAGAGGAGATGAGGCGAAGGAACATGGAAGGATCAACTAAAGATGCTCTATTGGTGAGATTTCGACTAATGGATAGATATAAAGGGAAATTCTCCAAAGGGAGATCTAAAATCTTGTGTTAAGTCAATAAGAAGATGTTGGAAATGTAGTGAAGTGAGACATTATAAAAGATATTGACAGTTGAAGATAGCTTTAAAAAGTAAAGGATCTAATGAATAATCAACTAAAGGGAGAAATTCTTTGGATGAAGGAAAATATGTGTATTTAGCTTTAAAAAATATATAGTCAAATCAGAAGGCATGGTTGACTAACTTAGGAGCATCCTATCATATGAAACCACATAGGGTGCAATTCTGTAAGTATAAAGAATATGATGGAGGGGATATCTACCTAGTGGATGAATCGATAATCAGGATAGTTTTTCAAGGTTGAGTTCGACTAGTGTTAAAGAATAGTCAGAGTATAACAATAGCAAGGATATTACATGTTTTGGGTTTCGCTAGAAACATGGTAAGATTTGTTAGTGGAATGAGTCATGAAGTTGTGCATATTGTATTCAAGGAGTCATGCAAAATGGTTCATGGAGTGATGGTATTATTGAGATTTGTTTGGATTGGGACATTGTACAAGTTGTTAGGGCATATCAACCCGAGTGGATGTAGTAGCTCTAAAACAAATGGTTCATCCTCTTGTCTAATCAATGAAACCATGCTATGGCATCAAAGAATGATACACATTGGAGAAAAAGGAATTCAAGCTATGAAAATAAAAGGTATGGTTATGGTTCTAGAAGGGAAAAATCGTGTTAGATTTCCATCTAGTTCTAGAAGGGAAAAATAAAATTTAGGCTAGCTACAATCACCAAGTGACTCCATATATTATGTACCCTTCATTAATGATTTCTCCAAGATGACATAGTTCGATTTCCTAAATAATAAATCATAGGTTTTTTATAAGTTTCAAGAGTTGAAATCTCTTTTATAAAACCAAACCAATAGGAATATAAAGGTGCTAAGAACTAAAATTAGAGGTGATTTTTTGGTAAAGAGTTTAAGCAGTTCTACAAACAATATGGGATACTTCAACATATAATTACTCCATACACTCCTCAACAAAAGGAGTTGTATAAAGAATTAATAGGATGTTGATGGAAAAGGAAAGAAGCATGCTCACTAATGGAAGATTGGCATAAGAGTTCTAGGTGGAGGCAGTTAACATTGCATGTTACCAAGTGAATAGGTCTCCAATATTAGTTTTAATCGATATGAAATATGATTTGGTAAAATTCCATTACTCGCACATCTTAGAGTCTTTGATTGTGAGTCTTTTATCCCAATCCCAAAGGAGAAAAGGATAAGGATGGACAACAATGCAAACACGTGTATTTTCATTAGTTGTAAGGGTGGAATGAAAGCATATAAGTTGAGGAATCTAGTGAAAAGGAAGAAAAATTAAAGTTGAGATGTGATAATTAGGGAATTTAGGTGTACTTCCAATACTAAAGAGACTCCAGAAAAAGAGAAATGAAAACAAAAGCTAGTGTTCAACTTGAAGTCAAAAGAAAGTGACTCAAATGAGTTGACCGAGTTGGATAAATAGGTGGAATGACGGATTATGATTCTAAGGAGGTGTAGTTGAGTATGGAAAGGACCTGAAAGGTATATCCCACCTAACTTCTTATCCACTTTTGCATTGTCTTCCATCAATCATGAACCTAAGTCAATCAAGGAGGCAGTCAACTCAATGGAGGGAAAATTTTGGTAAAAATCCATATGGGAAGAAATAGACTCTTTACACAAGAATGAGACATGGAATATAATCAAATTACTTAATGGAATGAAGCATGTTTGTTGCAAGTGGGTGTTCAAGAAAAAATTGAATGGTCAAGTCAAGAAGTACAAGGCTCAACTAGTGGTAAAAGGTTATTCCCAAGTCAAGGGATTCTACTTTGTTGATATGTTTCCCCATGTTGCAAAATTAACTTCCATTAAAGTATTCATGTCTCTGGATACAACATTTGATCTGTAAATAGAGCATTTATGCATAGTGATTTGGAAGAATAAATATACATGAAATAACTTGAAGGATTTGTAGTCAAGGGAAAATAGAAGTTGGTCTACAAGATGAGGAAGTTCCTTTATGGTCTAAAGTAGTCACCTAGGATGTGGTACCATAATTTCAACACATACATCCATGGATTGGTTTTTGTGAGAATCCAAGCTAATCATTGTGTATATCTCAAGTCAAAAGGCAAGTGTTTTATATATTTATAGTCTTTTATGTCACCCACATGTTGCTAATTGAAAAAAATGGGTGTAATCAAGGAGGTAAAGATGCAACGATCCTCCAAATTCAACATGAAATATCTAAATGCTTGAAATTTCATTCTTGGACTAGAGATCAAGAGAAACAACGTAGTTAGGATACTTTTGATCAATTAGAGAAATAATTTTGAAAAAATTATAAAGTACTTCAACATGTATGATTGTAAACTGAAGGTAGCAATTCGAGACATGGCATTACTAACTATTGAACAATGTCCAAAGGCACAAAAATAAAGAGAGGACATGTAATTAGGGGAATTTTGAGGTCTAAAATGGGCTTTGTAAGGAAAATAATAAAAGATTACTTAAAATAATAAAATAAGAATTATAAATTGGGTGAATGCATGAAGATGAGTTAGATTTTTGGGCCAAATTTGGCGATGAAATTTCAAAATTTTACTCTTTTATCGAATTGAATCCCTCAAAATTCATATATGCATTGTGAATGTTGCTCTGGACAAAACACAATTTGTGGAGAATTATGTTATTGTCCTAATGATATTTTTTATAAAACAAATTAGTGTCATATAATCTGTCAATTTTCCATTAAATTAAATGCTTGTCCTTGAATTTTTTCACACATATTAAGAGGTATGTCTTGTGTTCGTGCTAGCATAACTTAGTCTAAAATGTGTGTGTGTGTGTGGGTGTTCTATACACACACCACACACACACACACACACCACACACACACACACACACAACACACACACAAACACACAAATATTATTATAGCATGATTTACATAGAGAAAACCAAGTTTTTCATATTAAAAATTTCGTTTTTATTGCAAAAGAAATATTTTTTTTATTTTTCAAAGTTGGTGAAGTATTATTTCAATTTCATTTTGAAAACACATGTGTCGTGTGGGATTTTTTTCAACTATTTAAAGAAATTGAAAAACCAAAAGTACCATTTTGAAGAGGAATCATAAACAAAAATAGTAGTATTTTTTGAAATTTTTCATTGCATATATTTTATGTTATTAATTTTTTATTCAACCCCATTTAAATTCTCCAAAAAAAAAATTCAAGCAATATGTTTAAAAGAAATTGGATGAAAAATATCATGTGAATTCAAAATTTTCAAACTCATATGCCATTGGATAGAGGATTCTTTCATGAATCCAACATGATCAACTCTGCCACTTAAGAACAAATTATGCCCTAAATCTGCTAGGGTACAAAATGGTGTTGCAGAGAAATCCACAAAAGGGGTTCTAAAATTGTGATTTTTAGGACCTCATTAGCTCGGTTGAGCACTTGATTTCTAAATTAAAATAGTTTGATCAAGTATTAAAGAAAAACTCGATTAATCCATGAACGCGGTGATGGGCCTCCAAATTAGACATAAATTAAGGCCCATATAACCTTTCCTAGGCACATAAAGGTTATATTAATATTCTTATACACTTATAATTTTTTTACTAATATGTTTATGAGGAAGGTTTAGAGATAATTGCATAGTTGTGTATAATATTATTTATTTTTGTATAATATTGTGAGAATGTTGGGCAGATTATGAAGATTTGGAGGAAGAGATAATTTAGGGACTTGCTCCCTACTACAAGAGGATCAAGATTGGATGATAAATTAACAAAATATCATGAAATCATTGACAAATTTTGGAACTCCATTGATTGAGAAAATATACGAATGTGTTCCCTGTCATTTAATGCATATTCTTAATGTTGAGAACCAGATCCATTATTTTAGGGATTTTGGAGGGGAAAGCTTTCCCCTTTCAAGGAGAATGCTTCCTCATCATTTTTTATAAGTACCAATTCGAATTTTCCTCTAGAGGATGTATTTATTAGTCTTCTTGTGCAGAAAAGTTGTATTTTTCCATCTCCATTTTCATTTCTAGCAGGGATGTACTTGGATTGATTCAAATAATGAAGTTTGGTGTAATTTTTAGCTTCTAAAGGTTGTTCTCATTCATAGACTCTGAGTGTCCTTGGGATTGGCCATCACAGGAGCCTCAAATCCATTTTGTATAATTTTCTTTACTCCTTTTCACTTCTTATTCACATGCATCTCATATTCTCGTTTTTCCTATTTTTTCATTTAGTATTGATGTTTCTTTTGTTGTAGAATTGGGTTAAATTATTGAAGTGAGGTGTTTTGAAGGTTATTTATAGAGTCACAAGAATTATACATCCTTATAAAAGCTTTAAAAATTCAGCTTCATCATTGAGCTACTTGGATTGGTTTGCTAATTTACAAATCTAGAATTTCTAGAAGTCCCTTGTCGCAAAATAGTAGTAATTTTTTGTTATTTTTTAGAACTTGTTAATGAGATTCATTTGAGTTGATTCCACTTGGATTAGGTCATAAAAATATTCAATTTAATAACAAAATTTACCCCAATTAATTTTCACTTTATTAGGTTATGCATTTGATATGTTAACTAGCTCACTAGTTCGTGAATTTCCAGTTTTTAGAGTAGTAATTTTCTGCTATTTTTTAGCACATGTTAATAGGGGAACTTTGGAGTGATTCCACTTGGAATGGAGACCTAATACATCTTACTTAATGAATAAAAATTTCCCATCCCATTTGAATTTGATTTACTTGGTTATTCGGTGAATCATCTCCTCATGTAGCAATTTTGTTTCACCTGTAGCAATTATGTTTCTCTTGTAGAAACCTCTTGTAACACTCCTATAGCATGTGTAAACTTGACTAGATTTGTTCCAAAATCTTGGTTTTGTCTGTTAGGCTTGAATAATGACCCCTAGGCTCTAAATACATGATTTAGGAAGAATAAACACCAATCAAGACATGCCTTTTTACAAAGTATATTAGGCCTATTTATTTGAACTCATGCTCTTAGGATTTCAATTACAAATTGTTGTTCTTGCCTAGGATTAATTTATTTTCAAATTAACATTTCCATCTTTGCAATTATTTTAGGCTTTGATTTCATTAAATTTTCTCCATTACATCAGATCAACGAAAGAAGGACACATTGTATGTTGTACATATAGTGTCGACACCTCTTAAGTTTGTATGAACCCCGAGCTGATAATTTAAGTTAGTATCCATAGGAGTTGCAACATTCTTGTTGCAATATTGGGGCTCATCACTTTTTGGTGTCGTTATTGGGGAGGTGTCAAAGTATGCATTTTTTTCTACCATAGTTGATTCATTTCTTTTAATTTCTACAAGAACAAAAACTTCATTAGGAATATTTCATTTCAAAAACAAAAAATTACATTGCATTAGCATTCTTATTCAAAAAAATTAAAATTAAAAATAATTCTCCAACACCAACCCCCCCATTTGATCACATGGTGTAGTAAGAGCCACACCACCATCCACTTTTGCAAGTATAAGAAGAAGAGGTGGCAAGGAAGATAGAAGAAATGGATGAAGATGACAACAATGAAGAAGGTCCTCTTGGATTTCCCATTCAAGATACTGATGTCAGTGTTCATATGAAGAACACCCTCCATATTTCCTTCCCAACTTCCACAGTACGAGGTTAGAGGATCCAAAAACCTTTGTATTTGAATTTGAAATCATTTTTAGATCTTATGGTTACTTACTAAACACTGAAAAGTTGAGATTGTTTTTGGCAACATTGAAGGATAGATCTCTTAAATGGTTCATGAGTTTAGGGACTAGGTCAATAAGATCATGAAATTATATGCAAAAGATATTTCTATAAATATATAAATATCATGATATTAAATAATAAATATTTAGAATGAATAAAAAATAATATGAGAGCCTTGATGATATAATAGAGAGGTTCATGTATAATGTTAAGAGGGGAAAATTACATCATTTAGGATATGACTTACTAAAAACCCTCTTACTTAGAACAATTAGGGATGAGTGGATTGATCTCCTTGATCTCATGAGTAGAGGTGATGTATACCAATTATCATTTGAAGAAATTTGTGAAACATGAAAACACATATCAAGAGGAAGAGCAAGAGTAATTAAATCAACATCAAGATCGATATGTCAAGATAAACTTGGAAATTTGTTTGATGACTTTAAAACATAAATTCTTAACAATCTAAGTAAACAAGTAGAAATGTTAAGAATGCAAGATGAGGAAAAAGAAAATGCTAATATTTGTGTTGTCCATGTAGAATCACATGTTATTAAATATTTCCCATTATTACCAAGGTTAAAGGAAGTTTACCAAAAGGACAATGGAGCAAGTCAATCACTAAAGACGTTATGTTATATAGCTCCAAGAGGACCATGACGGCCTAATCAACCTAGTATGATGCAAGAACCTAATTCAAAATTTCAAGGTTATGCACATCGGTTTTAAAGTAATTGGAACACAACATTTCCTTGGAAAATTTGGTCATCTCAACCCCAAAACCAATCTTGGAAACAAAGTAGGAAATGACCTTATGGGAGATATCTAGAATATCCTCAATATTTTCCTCAACATCCTCCATACCCAACTCCATGTTATCCCTACCATCCACCTCCACCTCCACCACAACCCCAACTACATCCATCTCAAAGATCCACTCCCACTCAACTACCTGTACCAACCATTTCCAAACCCACTTAGAATGTTAAGGTAAAACACTTCTTAACATTTCCCCTTGATATAAAATTGCATTCATCTTAGCTCACGAAGAATATTGCAAACAAGAGATTCTGTTGATGTCATTGAAGGACAACATTTAGAAAAAGAAGATTCAAATGAGAAGACCAAAGAATCATGGGTTACACTTGATGAAGAGTAGACATCATAATCATAGATTGAGAAAGTTCCCTCATGTTTACCATCAAATCCTCCATGTGTTCAAGAGAATAATTTGCAAACGAGGAAGATTTGAATGTTATGGTAGAAAAAGACATGAAGAATGATCCAGATGAGAAAGTGAACCAAGGGTATCAAATCCATATTCAGATTTGTTTCCATAAAATCAACAAGATGGAGCATCACTCTCTTCTTCATATGTACTTGATATCATTAAAGTCAAAACATTTGGTCTCTGGAATTTAGGTACATGTCAAAGCATATATTTTGAGCCTACACACCAATTTATATGTCATCTTGATCGCATATGGATCCATTAGAAGTATTCATATACTTGAAAGAGATTTTATTTTTTTCAAGTATAGTATGATAGAAAAAAATAAATTAAAAAAATGAAAAAGTAAGAGGAAAAATAAAATATCATGTGAAAACCTCCTTTGAGGCGCCTAAGATTGCCTCATTGATTAAAACCTCCATGAGGCAGTTAATGGGTTGGAAAAAGAGAAAAAGAAAATATCGTAGGTGAAAACCTCCTTTGAGGTGCCTAGGCAAACCTAGTAGTTGAAAAACTTCATTGAGGCATCTAGTAGGCCTAATAGGGAAAAGAGGAAAAAAATGAAAAAAAAATTGCTCCATGTATCTCTCTTTGATGAATGCAAATGCTCTCTAAACTCTGCAAGCAACAAAAACAAGTTAGCTACCAAAAGAAAAGTTGATCAAAATCCTAGTTAATTAAAGTCAAACTTGGGCTTTGTCCTCCTTTTCTCAGGTTCTCCAATGGGACCAAGGCCATGTAAATCCATCACCCTCATCCATTTCCAACATCCACCCATAATTCCCAATCCTTTCTCATGCATTTTCCTCACTGTCCTAAAATGCTACAGAAGGGATTTTTTTTTCTATACGAGGCCAAAATACACATAGTAAAAAATTATTTTTATCATATCTTGAAAATCGTACATCCATTAGCTAATATGTTTCATGGGAGATGCATATGGATGATGGTAACATGCTCAAGAAATTTTAGCGAATTCTAGTGCACACTTTTCGAGAAATTAACCTCCATCACCTACAAACATTTTTAAGTTTTATTGATATTCGTGCATCCATTGACAAAGAATTTTTATGGAGAGGTGCATAAAGATGATGGCAATATTCTCAAAAAAATTCAAGTCAATCTAGTCTATTGTTTGAGAGATATGGATAAAACAATTCTGCTACAAGGAGTTATCCTAAAATGCTACATGAGGTAGATTCGAATGGAGAAAGAGACCAAAAGGTCATGTATCCTTTAGGAAATGTGGATAGAGATCCACCATAGCCTCATCATTCATTTTCCACGCCATTTGACCTCTTCTCGACCCTCGTTTTCACCTCTGTCCATGAAAAATCTCCATTTTTACCCCTTCTTTCATTACTTTCACCACAACCAAGGTTTTTTATCCTTGTCCATAGATTTATCATGAATTATCAGTGTTTTTGGAAGCATTATCTAAAGGGTATTGTTGTCTTAAAATGGTTTATGTGGCTGCTACAGGAAGAGCTACATTCTTGTAGCAGTCCGCAATTACCTTACAAGACCACAATTGATAGCACTAGAATTAAGAACCAATCATCTTGAATACATTGGAGAGTCATTTCCTCAATTTTGGGTAGCTATAGTACCTCTATAGATTGTTTCAAGATCATTTCATCTCCAATAATAGCCTCTGATCCATGGCGGAACCTATATTTGATCACATGAATCATGGAACTTCAATAAAAAATGAGAAGATTCCATCCAATTTAAAACGATAAAGTGACATTTTGTACCTCAAAGAGAATTCCAATAGCTTCATCAATGTTCTAACAACGTCATGCAAGCATCAAGTCAATCATCAACTACAACACTCACATCATGAGCATCTCAGCAGCAACATTTTATCCAGGGATGTGAAGCAACATAAACAACAACAAAAAACCTAGAATACCTCCAAATTCAAGGCTATTAGCAATAGGACATCCAGTAGATTATCACATGAATCTTCAGGATCATCAGTAGAAGCTTTAGAACCACCAAAGGCAACTTCAATAGTCATATTAGCAACCTCAATATCACCTGCAAAAACACATCAAGGGTAAGGCTCTAGTATGTAATCCTCTAAACCTTTCTTATGAACTTATATTAGTTTGAAAAACATTGCAAGTGTATGAAGGAAAAGGTTTCTTATAGCCAAAATTAGTAGTAGAGCAACCTTGGCCTTATCTAGCAGTTAGCTTCACTTTTCCACAAAGACACCAACACATGTGGGAGACGAAAAAGACAAAAGTGAAGAGAATTTGAGAAAAATGGTGGTAATCATTTAGTTGTGATGGAGGACAAGGTGTGCTAAGGGGTAAGTGAGGGCCAACTCAGTTAACAAAAAAACACTCTTGAGTTTATTTTGCATGTAATGAAAAAAGAGAAAAAATTGAAAAAAAAATATATAAATAAAAGGTGGAACCACCACTTCTTGGCATGTAAATATTAGTTTATACAGGAAAGGACAAGTTTTCTACAAGAAGAAAAAAACTGCTATAGGAGGAACATAATTGCTACAGGACGAACAAAGTTGGTACAAGAAGGAACAATTTGCTATAGGAAGTTATCAGAGTGTTGCAGGAAGACAAATTTTGTGTAGAAAAATTACTAGAGCCTTGAAGAGGAAGGAAATATTCAAAGGAAATAGAAAGGGTGCAAACAGAGATGCTACAACTGAAAAAAGAATTTCTACAGGATGAAGAAAGAGTGTTATAGGAAGGGACAACAACAACTCGAGAGGAGGGAGAAGGTCCACAAGGAGTCCAAGAGCCCACTCCAGAACCTCGTATTGGATCCTCTTACAAATTTATTACAAAAAAAAAGTAGAACTCACTAGTGGATGCAAATTGCAAAATCCAAAGAAGTAGAACATGTGGACCTGATAGAGGAAAAAGTGAAAGAAATGAACAAGGAATTGATGATTTAAGGCTAAGGGAGTATGTCATGAAAGAAAACTATAGTTAGAAAACAACAGGCTAAGGGATAAACCCTAGGAAAAGGAGGTACAACTTGCCACCATGGAAATCTTTTCCATGGAATTCATCCCATTACAGGAAGCCATCCAAATCATATTCCAATGAGATAAGGAAGAGAATTACATGAAGAACAATAGGGGAAGATGATAGATAGGTTTCTCAAAGGATGATCAATAGTTTTAGTATGGGGTATGATGAACCTCCAAATTAGACACAATTTAAGGCCCATATAACCTTTCCTAAGCACATAAAGGCTATATAAAATCTATCTTTCTACACTTAATAATGTTTTTTAACTTTAATATGTTCATTAAGAAGGTTTAGAGATAATTATATATTTGTGCCTAATATATATTGCACAGATTATGAAGATTTGGAGGAGGTGATAATCTAGGGACTTGCTCCCTACTGCAAAAGGATCAAGATTTGATAATAAATAAACAAAATATAATGAAATCATTAACAAATTACGGATCTCCATTGATTGAGAAAATCTAGGAATGTATTCCCTTTCATTTAATGCAGATTCCTAGTGTTCAGAATCAAATCCATTATTTGAGGTATTTTGGAGGGGAAGGTTTTCTCCTTTCAAGGAGAATTATTCCTCATTATTTTGTATAAGTACCAATTCGAATTTTCCTCTAGAGTATGTATTTCTTAGTCTTCTTGTGGAGAAAACTTGTATTTTTGCAGCTCCACTTTCATTTCTAGCAGGGATGTACTTGGATTGATGCAAATAATGAAGTTTGCTGCCATTTTTAGCTTATAAAGATTGTTTTCCTTCATAGGAATCTGAGTATCCTTGGGCTTAGCCATCCTATGAGCCTCAGAGCCCTTTTGTATAATTTTATTTTCTTCTTTTCTCTTCTTATTCATGTGCATCTCTTATTCTTGTTTTTCCTATTTATGCATTTAGTATTGATGCTTATTGTGTTGTAGGATTGGGTTAAATGATTGAAGTGAGTTTTTTTGCAAGTTATTTATAGATTCAAAAACATGATTCATCCTTAGAAAAACTTTTAAAAATCATCTTCATCATGGAGCTACTTGGATTGGTTTACTAGTTCACAAATCTAGAATTTATAGAAGACCCTTGTAGAAAAATAGCAGTAATTTTATGTTATTTTTTAGAACTTGTTAATGAGCTTCATTTGAGTTGATTCCACTCATATTAGGTCATAAAAAATTACCTCAATGTATTTTCGCTTGATTAGGTTAGGCATTTAATAGGTTAACTAGCTCACTAGTTCGTGAATTTCAAGTTTTTAGAGTAGTAATTTTCTACTATATTTTGGAATGGCGACCTAAGACATCCTACTCAATAAAAAAAATTGTCCCATCCCATTTTCATTTGATTGACTTGGTCATTCCGTGAATTATCTCCTCTTGTAGCAATTTTGTTTTGCCTGTAGCAATTATGTTTCACCTGTAACAACCTCCTGTAGCACTCCTATAACACATGTAAACTTGACCATATTTGTTCCAAAGGCTTGGTTATTATCTCTTAGGCTTGACCCATGACCCCTAGGCTCTAAATTCATGATTGAGGAAGAATAAATGCCAATTAGGACATGACTTTTTACAAAGTAGATTAGGCCTATTTATTTGAATTCATGCTCTTAGGATTGCAATCACAAATTGTTGTTCTTGTCCAGGATTAATTTATTTTCAAAATAACATTTCCATTTATGAAATTAGTTTAGGATTTGATTTCATTAAATTCACTCTGTTACATCAGATCGATGAAAGAATGACACATTGTATGTTGTACATATAGTGTCGACACCTCTTAAGTTTGTACGAACCCCAAATTGATAATTTAAGTTGGTAGCCTTGGGAGTTGCAACATTCTTGTTGCAATACTGAGGCTCATCGTGCAGTTAACCAATGGCTCAATCGAGCTTATAACTAGATCGAGCCATTTAAAAAGTAATCATGCACCAACCGTGGTTGGTTTTTGAATAAGAAATAAGGACTCAATCAAGCCCTAGCGCTCGATCTAGCCCTACCACTCAATCGAGCCATAAATCTTGATCAATCCCTAACTCTCGATTGAGCTCCTAACTTGGGTTACATAAGATCTCGATACAGGATTTGTTTAAATGCTCGATCTAGCTATGTTTAAGCCCTTAAGTAGCTCAGTTGAGCACTTAGAAATTGCTCGATTAAGCGCTTAAAATGGCTCAATTGAGCTTCCTTTTTTCACCAAAATGCACCCTCGCTTTTCCAAAAAGTCTAACCCATCTCCATTCATAGATCCAATTCTTAAAGGAAAAGAGAACAAAAAACTACTTGTTGACTATATTTTCATCTTATCCCTTATAAGTTTATTCAAATGCCAAGTGTATGAACTCATTGAATGTGGAATTAAGGTACCCACTTTGTATACTTTTGAGAAGACCCACATCAGAAAAAGTTGAAAATATATGAAAAGATG
This sequence comes from Pinus taeda, assembly GCA_000404065.3. Lineage (NCBI taxonomy): Eukaryota > Viridiplantae > Streptophyta > Pinopsida > Pinales > Pinaceae > Pinus > Pinus taeda. Next base: position 107,491 of record APFE030018071.1, read on the forward strand.
TGCTTCTTTTAAGAAACACATTTTTTCATGTATTTTCAACTTTTTAGGAAAATAATAAAATAATAGTTAAAGTCATAAAATAAGAATACGAATTTTTAAATGAAAAGAAAAAAAATCTAAATTTTGATTATATTTTCATCTTATCTCCTTATATGTTTTCTCAAATATCAAGTGTAGGTATCCATTGGATGTGGAATTAAGGTACGGACTCTGCATACTTTTGAGTAGACCCACATTGGAAAAACTTGAAAATACACTCTGCATAGTTTTAAGTAGACCCACATTGGAAAAAGTTGGAAATCCATGAAAAATGTGTTTCTTTCAGGGCCCACATAGGAAAAAATGTGTTTCTTGGAAGAAACACATTTTTTCATGGATTTTTCAATTTTATCCATGTGGGTCTACTCAAAATTATGCGAAGTGGGCACTCGTTCAATGCAGAATTTAATTCATCATTCAATGGGTGCCTACACTTGATATTTGAGAAAACCTATATGAAGATAGACCAAAAATACAATAAAAAAAAATAGTTCTTGTTTGCAAGTTTCTATGGTGGTCAGAATTTGAAGAATTTTCTTTCAGAGTTTTATCCATAGTGATCATTTTTAATCGGCTTTTTGAGTCTAGACTAGGACCCATCATCATGATGTAAATTGCAGAGAGAAGGAGGATATGGAAAAAGTAATAAATAAATAATAAAAGGAACTAAGGATAAAATAAGCCAATGAGAGGTAAGCCCTAAAATTCAAATCCAAAAAATGAAAAGGGTAAATATAAAACATGAAAGAAATAATTAATTAATATATTATTATGATAAGTTTAAAATAATTCTAAGGGTAGAAGTATTTATTATTATTTTAGAAAATAATATGTTAGAATAAAGAAAGATAGAATATAAATAAGGAATAATTAATAAACTATTAATATGTTAATATTATTAATAGTTATAGCAACATATTAATGCAATGAACATGTAGGTGTAATTATCTTAATATACAATAGATAACGTATAATGTTAGAGAAATAGATTAATGTACCTTTTATTTATAATGAATGGTAAAACAACCGCTTTTTTCTTTTCCCTCCAAACTATTTACCCCTAAGGATGACATCATCACCTTGAAAATTATTGGTTCTTTTAAAGGTAATTTTGTTAGTACATTTTTTTTTGTTTTGAGGCTCTTCTTTTACCTCAAAATTCCCCTAATCCATGTGTTCCATATGCAAGTGTTGTATGTCGTTTAATGTATGCAATGATCTATACATGAGAGGGTATTGCTCATGCAACGGTAGTATTGAGAAAATATATGAAAACACCAGGAACAGTGCATTATTTTCTATCAAAAGAGTATTTAGTTATTTGCATGGCATGAGTGATCATGTGATCGACTACCATGAAGTACATGTGGATGATAGTGAAGAAATTCTATGAGGATTTATTGATGTCGACTAGGTTGACGATCTGGATGGAATAAGGTTGACTAGCGAATTATGTGCTCAAGTTGCTCGATGGAGTTATTATTTGAATGAGTAAGTGATATTTGATCATGTTACTATCAACAATGGAGGTTAAATAAATGGTATCCACTCATGCAAACAAGTAAGCAGTTTGGTTGTGGTAGATGTATTCATAGATTGGGTTTGCTCAACAAGAAATAAGAATAGGTTGTGACAGTGATAGTGCAATCTTCTTGGAAAAGAACTCAACTTACCACTTAAGGGAAAAACATATCGATGTATAATACCATTTAATTAGAGGCATGGTAGAAAGCAAAAAGGTGTTATTAGTAAAAGTGGACACAATGCATAATGTTGTAAAATCTCTAACAAAATTAATGATTGTTGGTAAATTCCCTTGGTCTAGAGAGGGTTTGTGCCTGGGAGCCTTAGTTCGCTAAAAGCATAGTATTAAAAGATCATGTAATGAAAAAAACAAGTGGGATAATGTTGAGGTGTTGTACTATTTGAAAGTAATCTCAATTGACTAGAGTTTAGTTATTTAAATGGTATGGTCAATCAAAGTGACTAGGAATGAACCTCAACAAGGTTGGTGAGGAACAATCTGTGAGGGATGACAAGTCGACGGTCAAGTCAATAGGTCAACATTCAATTAAAAGAGTAGTTACCTCAGTCAAAGTGAATGGGTAGCCAAGTATCCAATAGAAGTTGATAGTCAATTGGAGCAAACAAATGAATTGTAGTCAGGTACATGCACATGGTTGAATTATACTGGTGGTTAGAGGGGAATTGACTATAGTTGGGAAATGATTATGAATGTCAATGATCTTCAATTGCTTTTACTAATTCAATATGCTTTCAACTAAGGTTTTTTTATATATATAAATAGAGCATTATGTATGGCTAACGTAGAGTGATGAGAACATAATCCATGACCTATGAGAGATTGGGTAACATATGAACGCACTAGCATTAGGTGTGGACAAAGGTTGACATTAATTTTAAAATAAGTGTAATATTCAATTGACAATATATGAGAAATGGAGCTCAAAGGTTGGTTGGTATTCTGAGTTAAGGTTTCAAGGGTAAAATTCTATGTGTTGTGTAATTATTTATAGTGTGGCATTGTTTATTTTTTTACCATTAAGTTCTTTCATGATATTTAAAGGTTTATGTTAGTTGAGATTCTAGTTTGGTTTAGATGTCTATTTGAATCTGTATTTGTACTTTTTGTATCTGAAGTGTAAATTAGGTGCCTTAAGCCCAACAATAATTATTTTAGTATTGCATTCCCATCATGAATGGTTTATGGTGAAAATGAGGACATAGGATGAATTGAAATAAGGATCAAAAGGAGGCCCTTATGCATAATAGGAATCTATTAAAAATTTATTCATGACTACTAGATAAATTTTCATATTTTTAGATAACGAGAATTTATTAAATATTTACAAATATTTCCAAATACATTTCATTTTATCTCAATTAAATGTACTCGTATTTGCAATCATCATGGCAAAGCCCATTTCTCCAATAAGAACATGAATACTAGCATGGTCAAATATTAAAGCCCATAAGAAAAAAAAAGTCAAATAAAACCATACAAAAATGAAACCAAACAAAAAAACTAACCTAATGTTATTCAAACTCTAATGTGCATTTAATTAAAAAACCCAACAAACCCTAATCTTCAAATACTCATCCAAACATTATGAGAAGACAGATTGTATTTTATACCTATTAGTTTCACCATTAAAAATAGCTTACTTGAAAAGCTTGGGTTAGGTCAAATAAGTATATTCCTTAAATTTAAAAGAGTGATCTTGATATTATACTCATTCTCCTTTCCATAATTGTGTACCAATGTTTTTCATCCACCAGCAAATGTGGCCCTTCTTATCCTCTACTTGAGAAGAAAACCCGATATAAGTATGGGAACTACTTTTAAAATACGTATAGTTGAAGTGACATTAGTGTGTGAATAAAATGTTGTTTATATATATATGGATAAAACTACATTTATATGTGGATACATTGATGTCCTATTAAATAATTTTAATAATGATGACTACAATGATAAAGTCAAATCACGAAGCTTATCATGACAATATGACATTTAGAAGGCATCAATTTATTGATGTTAGTGTATTTATTTATTTTTAGTTAAGATCAATTCCGAAACTAAAAATTACACATGGCTTTTGTCAAAATTAATATCATAATAAACATCATTTTGTTACTCCTAGTGTAGTAGTCTATGAAGAATTATTTTCCCATGTAATTAGTTGATAACTCTTTGAGGTAATATTTTATACCATATTCCGCAAAAGATGATTTTTGGCAAGTGTGGGATAAATTATATGTAAAGTTTCACTAATTCTTGCATGGGTCACTTGTTTAACCAAGGTAAAAAAAAAGTTAATTTTAACTTAAAAATAAAGTAGAGGGAGAAAAGCCACTTTCAACTATCATAAATATAACCCTTTGAGGTAATATTTTATCCCATATTCCGCAAAAGATGATTTTTGGCAAGTGTGGGATAAATTATATCTAAAGTTTCACCAATTCTTGCATTGGTCACTTTTTAAAACCAAGGTCAAAAAAGTTAATTTTAACTAAAAATAAAATAGTCTAATAAAAAGGATAAAAGCCACTTTCAACCATCATAAATATAACATTATTGTGAATATATTATAAACTACAAATAGAATTAAAGAATAATATTGGTTAAAAAACCGGTTCTAAAGATGTTGATTTTTTCAAAAATAATTAATGTAATATTTATGCATTTTAATAAAATGAAAGTGAAAAAATATTATTCATTATTTAAAAATATATGAAAACCAATACATTCAAAGTTTACAAAGAATTAAATAATCCTTTTATTTATTTGGGACAATTTTTCCCAACAATAAATTTACCATCCTTCAAATGTCACTATTAGTGCAGTGTACTGTTAGTGCAGTGTTGTGCATAGAGTTTTTCTTGAAAGAGTCATTGTGTAGTTTTTAAGCTAACCATATTTGGTTAATTCAAAGACATAGGTCAAAATATCATTATTATTTATGGTTAGATTATAAACTTATGGTTTAGTTTTTAATGTTTTTTTCCTTTGCTTTTGTTGAAAAAACCAATATTTATAGTTTATAAATTCCACGAAATATATTATTGAATGTAGTATCAATCTAATGCATAATGATGGATGTAATTAATCTAAAACTTTAGCAATTCAAAATGGGTAATCAGTTTCATTATCATTTAAAGGAACTATAATCACAACACCATCTCTAAGATAATTAACATTTCTAATGCATATTTCATTTGCAAGGTCATATTAATCTATTGTATTAGGTACACTTCTCTTAATTAAAATTTTAATGATAGGAAAATTGATTGAATTCTATTGTATCTATATGTACTTCCATTGGAAAATGTAATAAGGCCATCTAAAATTGTGTAAATGTAGTAAAAAAATTCCTCTAAAATAAGCTTTTTCTACTCATTGTTGAAATTCTCCAATTAAATACACCAACTACCTCAAAGTAATTATAACATTCCCTAATTGAATTGTGAATTATTTAATGGATGCTAAATAATTAATGTCTTAATAAATATTTCTAGCAATAGTAATATGACTATTTGTAGTGAGAAATGCAAGTCTTACATGCTAAATTGTACAATCAAGAACATGAATCAAGTTTTGCATGCCTATAGAGGGA
>APFE030018073.1:1070-46823 GCA_000404065.3 Pinus taeda
CTTTGGATCTAATTTAGTTCGTTGATGTTTAGGCACTAGATCATATGCATCACAACCAAACACTCTGAGTTTAGAATAGTCACAAGGGTGTCCTTTCCATACCTCGTGCGGAATCTTGCAGTCTATGGCCGTCGGTGGAGATCGGTTTATCACATAACAAGTTGTTGCCACTGCTTCCGTCCACAACTCCTTTTGCAACCTGGCGTTACTCAGCATACTCCTTGCTCTCTCTAGAAGAGCCCTGTTCATGCGTTCAACAACTCCATTTTGCTGAGGAGTATAAACCGTGGTCTTATGTCTCTCGATCCCTGCATCCTTGCAATAGCTGTCAAACTCCTTAGAAGTAAACTCACCACCATTGTCAGTTCTTAAACATTTTATTGTTCTACCAGTGTTGTTTTCTACCAATGCTCTAAACTACTTGAAAGCTGAAAAAACATCAGACTTCCTTTTCAACATGTAGACCCACACTTTCCTAGAAAAGTCATCAATAAACGATACAAAATAAGACGAACCACCATATGACATTGTAGGGGCTGGTCCCCAGACATCTTAATGGATATAGTCAAGTATTCCTTTACTAGTATGTTTGCCTGTTTTAAACTTTTGTTTACTTTGTTTTCCTAACAAACAATGCTTACAGAAATCTAACTTTCTAGACTTTAGATTTGGAAGTAACTTTCGATCAGCCAAAATTTTCAACCCTCTTTCACTCATATGCCCCAATCTTTGCTGCCATAAGTGAATGGAACTACTGTCATGTTCAGACACTGTAGACACATAATCTGACCCTGTACTTCCTTCTAACTGAAATAGATTTCCTACTTTCTTAGCTTTCGTAACTAGTAAGATGCCTTTGTAAATTTTTATTACTCCACCTTGAATTACAGTTTTATATCCATTTGAATCAAGTGCTCCTAATGAAATCAAATTTTTCCTTAAATCTGGTACATGCCTCACATCAGTTAATATTCTAGTTGTCCCATCAAACATTTGTAGTTGTATGCTTCCAATCCCAACAATATTACATGTTACATCATTACCCATGTACACAAATCCATCATTAATTGATTTATATGTCTTAAACCATTCTTTATGGATACACATGTGGTTTGATGCACCAGAATCTAACAACCAATGTTGACCATCATTTGACACATTAACTGATAATACTTCATCACTCATACCTGAACCAGATGTCGAACTTGTATCTGTCGTATTTGCATCCTTCTTCTCTGTCGAAGAATCTGCTTTAGAAGTTTGTTGCTGTCGCTTCCAGCAGTCCTTCCTTAAATGCCCTGATTTGCCACAAAACCAACACTTTAGCTTACTCTTCTTCCCTTTCGACTTTGAACGTGAGTCGCTCGGCTTCCTGGGGCGTCTTTCTTTCGAACAACCTCTAACCATCATAGCTTCTGATGTAGAGGTTTCGAAATGTGACCTCCTCCTTGTTTCCTCCGATAATAAGGATGCAACTACATCATCAAACTCAATAGTTTCTAATGAACTAAGACTTATAGAAGTAACAAAATGATCCCATGACTCGAGAAACGAGCACAATAAAGTAATAGATTTATCCTCGGATTGAATTTTTACTTCTATACTTTGTAATTGCACAAGAACGGTATTAAAAAGATTTAAATGATTAGCAATCGATGTACTTTCCTTCATTCACAAACTTTACAACTATCGCTTCAGGAGAATCCTATTGGTTAAGGATTTAGTCATGTACAATTTCTCCAGTTTCATCCACAAACCAGCAGCTGCTGTCTCTGACATGATATTAAACAGGAAATCATCAGCTAGACATAGTCGAATAGCACTTATCGCTCTTTCATCCATCTCGGCCCACTCATTCTCTGTGATGTTGTAAGGCTGTTTGGATTTGCCCAACCAATGCCTTTGCCACACCATGTTGGACAAGCAAATCATACATCTTCACCTTCCAGATTTCGAAATTATTTTTGCCATTAAACTTCTCAATTTCAAACTTGGAACTCTGAGTTTTCGCCATTTTGTATCAACAAAAAAACACAGTAATCTCCAAAATCCAACTTTTAAATACCAGCAATAAAAAAAAAAAAAAAATTGCCTATGCCTTATAGCCTTTGCTTTCAAAAAAACAAACTTTTGCTGTGTGAATTACAATACATAAAACTGAGTATTAAATTGTACCAATTCTGCAATTTGTGACAAATATATATCACAGCACAACACAAAAAATAGCTCGAACCACCAATGTAAGGACTGATCCGCTTCACCAAAAATCTACTCCACCTCATTTAAATTCATTGAGATCTAGTGAAAGGCATTTTTCCTCAAAAAATACATTTTCAGATCTGGTGGTTTCCTCAATAACACATTTTCAAATTATCACAAATAGGCTCCATTGGCACAAATATCACGTCCATATTCCATCTGATTTAAATCCTCTTCAACCTTCAAATGAGCGTTGAATTTGTCTTTTTCTTGTTAACTTAGATGGAGCCTATGGGAAAACCAACTTAAGTTGGAATGAAAAAACGATTTGCTCACCATCAAAATGATGTCAACAATATAAAATTTCAATGAAACTTTGTGAAAAAGTTCATTTCCCAGCAATCTTATACTTATAAATAAAACAACGTACCCAAAAAAAAAAGTCGTAGCCACATAATAAATGCATTACCCGTATGCTTCAAGTCTGTTCAATTGGATAAGTTGTCTCTGTTCTGCCGAATCCCTTCCGCAGCAATACGCACCAGCAATATGATCGTTTCAACGCATCAGGCAGCGATTATACGCAGAAAAAAAAACTCTCCACGCAGGACCATTCAACGCACCTCCAGCAGTCACTAACACGCACCAGCGATGAACTTAATGGTACACGCACCAGCAATACGATCCATGCACAAGCAATGATTATACGATCCACCACGCAATGCAATCACACCTCCATGCAACAATACAATCGTTTTCTGGTGGCAACGTTGGAGGTTAATGCACTACACACTCCACTGTAATACGCCAGCAGTTTCCACAATGCAACACCACTGTAATACAACAGCAGTTTCCACAACGCACTCCGCTGTAACACAACAGCAGCGTTATGGGCAGCCACACGCTTCAAAACTCGACCTACACGTAGGTTTTTTCCCTCCAGGTAGTCCGACAACAATCAACAGCACTAGCACTCCAACATTGCTCTGATACCACTTGTTAGAGCAAGATGCACAGCAGATTCAAACAAATACTGAGCAAATAAACCATGCACAGGAGACACAACAATTAATGTGGTTCACCCAACCAATCTGGGCTATGTCCACCAAACATAGGTATCATCAATTCTTTATTAATCAAACGGGAGATTATATAATTAATCAAATCCTCACAAACTCTCACACCAAAAACAATCCGTATGGATACCTGTTTTATAGCAAGGAGAATCTAACTACCTCATAAATCCTCTCACATCAAATTTAGGATGCATTAACTCCCTCCCAACAACCTAGAGCTAATCTAGCAACAAATTGCTATTGTTGTCACCTACTGAGATTTTTGCCTATTTTACATAAAACAGAAAATCTAAACAGTATTTTCAACTCCTCCTGTTGTTGATAGAAGAACTTTGATCCAACTTTCTAGGGATGCGGGGTTCACAAAGTTGACTCCTTTTTCAAAGGCACAAATATTTGATCAAACAGAATATAAATCCTCTCATTGGAACTGCAACAAAATTTGATTGCAACTCTGTTAATTGACGAAACTCCTAAAAGTTAAACAAATTGACATGAATGTCGAATAGTAGAGAATGAAATTATAACTCTAAAACAAGTTATAAGCTTTGATCGCTTGGGGCTCTCAACCATTTAACAATTCAATCTGATTCTATTGACTACAACACACACATGAATTAAACATGTATCATGCAAAATATATATACACAACATTATTAATTCAAACAAGAAACGGAGGATTACAAAATAGTGTTTATGCGAAGTCTTCGTCTTGTTATATTCGACCTCTTTACTTACTTTAATTTTTCTCCATCACACTCATTCTCTCTTCATTCACAATTACATTCATTCTCCTCATTCACAATTACATTTAAAGACTATTACATAAATATCTTATATTCAATTAAAAAAAACTCAACTATATCTAACAAATTTCTAAATTAGCTAAATGTATCTGTTTACATAGCAACTAAATAAAACTTGAGCCTAGCCTCATAATAGCGTAGATTACTTTTAGAGTACACTTAGAGAATATTACGAGAATTAAATAAAACTTAAGAGAATCAACTCCCTTTGTTAAATGGGCTGACCTATGGAGGTCAAAATAAGATTTTACTTGAAGATGCTCCTCTATCTAGCTTTAAGAGTGTAGCACATAAATCCTTGCTCAATTCTTCTAGAATAAAAAAAACTTTAATTCTTGGTATTGAATTGATTATCTATAGACTTTACCACTATGCAACGGTGGTGATCTAGGTATTGATTCCCATCTAAATATGAATACTAAACATTTTCGATGATGAAATTGAGCTTCATCTAGAATTTATAATTTCCATTAAATGTCGCAGTTCCATTAGCCTTAGTTCTAGATATTGTCTCTGATTTGTGGTAATGAAATTTGCAATTTATTTGAAGTTCAAAGTGTCTTCCTTTTAGATGTAGTGATTCGACTATTACATTAATTGTTTTCATAATTCTTTGGTCATGTTTCTTTGCTTGATTGTGAGAAGAATTTATTTTATGGAATTAGTGAGCTCACAGTACGTGGAATTATTTGGAATTTAAAGAGGAATTATTTGGAATTTAAAGAGTATTTAATTGTGAGTTGACTATGTATAAAACAATATTGTTTATTTAGAAAAAAAACTAAATATTACATTATGATGTAGGTAAATTTAAAAATAAGAATTATTGTCTTTTTACTACATGTCTTTTTTATTGAGATGCTAGCAATCCTTCTCAAAGGGAGTGTCCACTAAAACATGCCAAGTGGAGGAGATCATGGGAAAAGAGTCAAAAAAACCATAAATTGAAAGAATATATGCCACCTCATTCCGTGATCTTCAGATGTGGTTGTGGATGATGACAAGAAATTTGATGATTTGAGAGGAGACTCGACAAAGAAATTCTTCCAAAGACCAACTCTTCGATATTTTATGAATAGGTGTGTCATTTTGGAGCTTATAGAGCATCTAGATAATGTTAGGAATAATACTGACGGGGGGGGGAAGGGTGAATCAATGTTTACAAATCAATAACTTTTTCCATTTTATTATCATATTTATATACACTACATTAGTTAAGGAAACTCGCATGTGCATGCAACTATTCTTAACGCAACCATCGTATATCCAATGAAGTTATGATTCAGTTAATTCATCATATGTTGATCTAACTCGCATGTGCATGCAACTATTCTTAAGGCAACCATCGTATATCCAATGAAGTTATGATTCAGTTAATTCATCATATGTTGATCTTTATTGAGTGCATCAGTAATTTATTAAGCGTTAAAAAGTAACCATGTGTAATAATAATAGAATAAAGCATCACACATAAGCAACACACATAAACACCAAGATTTAAGGTGGAAACCCAATGCGATAGAAAAACCACATGCTGCTATTGTCTCTGTTTTCTTTTAATATAAGAAAACCTGTTTACAATCTTGTACTGGCGCAGACTCATACCAGTACGTAGGCACCCACCTACAGAATGATACAACTTTCTCTAGTTCTCCAGCTTCTATTGGAAGGGAGCTACAATCCCCTAGCTTTTGTACTAGCCAATACATTTACCAGTACATAGGTGCCGACCTATAGAAGGCTCCACCCTTCACTTGTTCTCCAGCTGCTACTAGAAGGTGTTGAATGGGACATTTTACCTGTTTTTTGCACCTTCTTTCCTAGTTTTTATCCTCTTATTCTCTACGCCCATGAAACTTTACATGATTAATCACCCTTTTTCTCATTTATAGAACTTGTGGCACTATCATGTTATTTTGCCATGTTTTGTTGAATAATACGATACTATATTCCTTTTTGTGGCTAATTGAGGTGAGCATTGGAGGATTATTTTCGAAGCTCTTCTTTTTTTCAAGTGTTGCTCTTGGGAACAAGGTTATGGAGTAAACAGACAATGCTGATCAATTTTAGAGCAGGGTAGAGCAGTTCATTGCTACACACTGTATGTTGTTAAAGGTTGTTGTTACACACTGAATGTTGTTACATGCAGCTATTACAGTATGTGCTGATACAGAGGACCGTTGTTACACCAAGGGTGTTATCAGTGATTTTCATTAAATCCCGAACCACTATTCACTCACAGGATGCTATTGCATTGATGCTGGAAAGTTGTGGGTATTATTCCACATAACGGTTGTGAGGTGTTAGGAATTGTTTATTTTAGAAGAAACAAACCTAAGTGGTTGCAATCTTAACTAATGAATCTGAGAATTATTTGTATTTAGAAATAGGTTGTAACTACTTTCACTTTTTATCATCATGAGAACCGTGAGATTATCATGACTAATCTATTCCTAATTTCGGGCATGTAATAATTATAAAACAAACTCGATTTCCTATGTACAAGGACAACATATAAAAAAGCATTGTTACTCAACTCTTGTAATTCTGAATTATTTTTAATATTAAAATCACTACGGTGATGTTGTTACTGCTCTTTATTTGATTTTCTAACTAATCCCGTGTTATTCCTACACCCCTGCTAGGGAGGAAGGGCCCTCCACTTTAGCAGGGATTGCAGCGGTAGAAGTAGTGTACATTACTATTTATTTTGTTGTCATATGGTTTTCTGCTATTGCTATACAAATCACGAAATACATCTGCTTTTGTTCCAGATTATATTATGTTGTTACAGTAGTTTGATTAAATAGAATGATAGAGATCTAGCTGGTGTAGTCATTAGTTTACTGTGTGGCATGCCCTTACTCTGGTAATTGTGAAGTGTGATTTAATTTCTACATGAATGATTTGATTTTTGCAATTGATTCAGGGACATCTTTGACTGATCTTTCTATTTTTCATTCTTGGTTGTAGTGTATTGGCACAAATAGTGTGAAATCCATTGAAAAATCAAGACTTACCCTAGGTTGACAATTAAATGTTGTAGTCTCAGTTAATTAGGATTAATTAAAATGACACTACATTTTAGCACCATTATCGGAGATGGCATTTAACGATACAATCATCCAAGTTGTTTGTTTAATGATAGAGTTTTCCTAGTCCACAATTGATGGGTGGTAAGAGGAGAGGTAAGAACTTGTGCATCGATCTAACATACCTAGGCAGGCTCGCCATTGTGATCACTAGGGTGTTTGGGGTGTGGCATTTTGGTGTTTTGTTTAGCATGTCTTCATCTCTTCAATTATTTGGTGGTAAGATGAGAGGTAAGCACCCGCGCATTGCTCTAACATACATGAGCGGGCTCACCACTATTGAAGACTGAGATACTTAGAGTGTGAATCAATAAAAATAGGGTCAATGTGTGCAATTGTAGGAACTATAGAAATACCAAAACTACCCCTACTCTAATTAGTCACAGGAAAAATGGGTCGTAAAAAGGAAAGGAAGAGTGTAGATTTGGGAAGGAAAACATTTATCCAGGAACTAATCTATAAGGTAGAAAAAGAACAATCAAGCTCTCAAAGGGATGTAAGGAAAACAAGGCCACAAAAATTTGTCTCTCCCGTAACTAGGGTAGAAACCTTTGATTCCTCTATCACAGGCCTATATCATTCTAAAGCTAGCACCCACACTCCCAAGATTAAGCATCCAATTCAGAAACAACATGGGGAAGCTAGTAGCTATAACTTTAGGACTAAGGGACAGGGGAAACTGGGGGGGACATGAAATGCTTGAGATGGGAGAGCACCTATCCGTTTATCAGTATCCAAATTTAGGTAGTGCAGTGAAACCACCAGCCCTGGAGTTACCTGAGCCATCAATTACACCTACAAGACCATCACAAGAGCAGTTTGAAGAACTTCTGTTACAACAAGGGTTAGAAGGATTAGCCATGGGGGACAACAATGAAAAAAACGCTAAAATAAATGTTATTTTTACCACCTTTGAGTTCCCAATCAGGGATATCATAGGTGAAGCCCCTTTGAAAAATATTCCTCTATCATCCTTAGCATCCTTCCTAGGGATGACGGTGGAAGACCTAGACACCTACTTATTTGAAGTTGATGTCTTATGTAGGAGTTATGACTATATCTCAGATGCTCAGAAAATGAAATTATTTCCTACTACTTTGAAAGGGGTAGACTTGTGATGGTTCATGGGCTTGGCCTCTACTTCTATTCAAACATGGAGTGATATGAAGGAGATATTCTTATCAAAGTAGCAAGACTATTGCAGAACCAAGGAATTAATAGAGGAAGTACTCAGAATGAAACAGAAGGTGGATGAGAGCCTGGAAGACTATGTAGAGTGGTTCCGCTATAATCTACAGAGGTCTAAGCACATCGATTTAGACCACGAGCTCTTGAATACCATATTTATCAGAGGAATGAGGCATGACTGCCTCGACATCCTGAATCTACTAGGGAAAGGGGATATATTGCACGAAACATTCATTGAAATTGTAAACCTATGTCTAAGATGCCATGGAGGATCGTCTAAGGGGAGAATCACAATTCGAGATGCCTCTGCCCGAATACAAAAATCTGCAGGAGGAAGAGTAACTAGAGCAGAGATCAGGAATTTATTCGAAAATTTCAAGATTGATATCCCTAGTACTCTATCCACCCAGATAACAACAACGCAGATCAATAAGACACAAGAAAAAGTTGATACACCTTTGGCTGTGTTTTGTTCGAATTAGTAGAAGAGACACCCCTTGAGGGAATGCGAATTTAACAACATTAGCTTGTGCAATATTTGTGAGTTAGAACATTTGACAAGTCAATGTCCGAAGCTTCCTAGACTAAAGGTAGTACTTAGAGAGTCAAGCAAGGAGGTGCAGTCCTCTTATTTCATCACACCAAGGAGGCCATGGCAGCCATGACCTCTAGGTATGTGTCAAGATTTTTCCTCTTTCAATTCATGGAACAATGGATATAATACTCAAAAATATCCGTGGAAATATCCTGCTCCTTATTTAGCATAGTTTCCTTCACCCTAGAACCAGTGGTCTCCATCTCTGTCGATCCAATATCCTCCATATCAACCATACTCTTCGAACTAGAACTGGAGAGGAAATGCCCATAATATAAATTTACCTGGATTACCAATGAAGCAACAACTACAATTACCTCCTTTCCAAACTCTTGCTCCTACATCACCTGTGTGACCCCAACTACCTATGCAACCTAACCCAAACCTGCATAATAAAGCAGCTCTGGGCATAGAGGTTATGACTACCTTCCAGACCTACTTTATTACACCATGGGGATTAATGAAATTCAATTGTGATTGGGTAAGGTAATTAAACCAAATCACTCCACTATCATTACTAAGGAGGAATGTGAACCTTCCAAAGGAGATACCATAGGCTTTGAGGCGGTTGTTGCACCTATAACAACTGATACTGAGAAATTTGTTACGTCTATAATAGCCAACCCATGAAGGATTATTACTCCTGTAATGACCAACTCAGGAAAGGTTGATACACCTGCAACAGCCAAATCGACTGCTATAACTCATAATCCTTCATATCCTCAAAGATTGATTGAGCCTAGAATGACCCTACAACCCAAATTTGATTTTCTTAGGGAGTTGCAATATTTGCATGTACGAATTCATCTGCTGCAAGCCCTTAAATAAGTGCATATTTATGCTAAAACAATATGATACTTGTGCATCAATAAACTTAGGAGGAAGCCTAAAGGCCCTGCTATCATACATGTGATGGGGAAATTATCTGAATTAATGTCTGCTCAGCCTCTTCTAACTAAGTATAATGATCCAAGAAACGCTACGATTATTGTCTACGTTACTGATCAACCCATAACTAACACATTGATTGATCTTGGAGCTGCCATTAATTTGATGATATAGGACCTCTTTACCACCCTAGGGCTATAGGGGCTTAGACATACTCCTATTGTGCTTGAATTAGCAGACAAATCATGTGTTAAAGCTGAGGGGGTGTTAGAGGACATAGTAATTACAATATCTTCTTGGAGGTATCAAGCTGACTTTCTTATCTTACAATACAAATCCAACTTGGGGGGACATCCTTTTATCATAGGGAGACCTTGGCTGGCCGCTACAGATGCATTTATAGGTTGCAGATATGGATCTATGGTGATATCAGATGGCTAGGCTAAAAAGAATCTTAATCTTTACCCCCCAAAATAAAATGTGGATTTATATAACCCTTGGTGGGATGAGCTTGAACCTGAATTAGATCTTTCCCCACCACTCCTCACTCTGGGGAAATCTCATTACTTCAAGGATGAGACATAAGATGACATCATTAATGTTTTCATTAGTAACTCACTTTCGATCGCTTCCATTAAAAATTTAAATGAGGAAGAGGAGGTAGAAGATATAGATTTTGAACAAATGAGAACCACTCTAAATACTAAAATCAATCTAATTGAAATAGAAGTAGGAAAGTGTCTAAACACTAACCCCAACTTGACTGCTGAGCAAAGCCAACTGTTATTATAGCTGTTATGAAAATACAAAAAGGCATTTGCATGAGACTATATGGATATGAAAGGGATCCACTCTAACCTGTGCACTCACTGTATTTATTTGAAGGATGTCTACAAACCAGTCAGACAACCATAGTGCTGCACGAACTCTACACTGAAGGAGGTGGTGAGGGAAGAATTTCAAAAATTCTTCAGTGCTAATTTTATTTTTATGATATTTGATAGTCAGTAGGTGTCTCTGCTTGTCATCATTCGTAAGAAGAATGAAAAGTGGAGAATCTATGTGGATTATAGAGAACTCAATAAGGCCACTCAAAAGGACCATTTTCCTTCACCATTTATAGATTAGGTCCTTGACACCCTTTCTGGAAGAAAAATCTTTTCATCTATAGATAGATTTAGTGGTTACAACCAGATACAAATTTCCTTGGAGGATCAAGATAGAATGACCTTTACTTTCCCTTGGGGAACTTACACATACAGAGTACTCCCTTTTGGACTCTACAAAGCACCAACAACCTTTTAGAGGGTAATACTAAAAATTTTTTCTGATTTGTTGAATGACTGCCTTGAAATCTTCATGGACGATTTTACACCTTATGGAGATGCTTTGGAACAACGTTAGCTAATCTGGAAAAAGCGTTGAAATGTTGTGTGCAGACTAATGTTTCTTCGAGCACTGGAAAATGTCACATGATGATTATTGAAGGCATCATGCTAGGAAACTACATTTTTGCTGACATGATCAAGGTAGACCCCACAAAAATAGAGGTAATTCTGAAAATTCCAACCCCTAAGACGCAAAAAGAGGTCTGTAGTTTCTTGGGGCACGTAGGATATTATAGGAGATTTATAGAAAAAATTTGAAAAATTGTACCGCCATTATTTTCTTTGCTCATGAAGGATGTCAACCTTTTGTAGATAGGAAAGTGTGAGTAGGAAGTTTTGAAGCTGAAATGTTGTGTATTAGTAGCTCTGGTTTTATGCGGACCTAATTGGGAACTGTCATTTCACATATCTACAAATGCATCAGATATTGTTGTAGGTGATGTTTTGGACTAGCTGGAGGACATGAAACCTTATGCTATTTACTACATAAGCAAAAGCCTAACTCCAGTTGAGCTCAAATATACAGTGACCGAGAAGGAACTCTTAGCAGTCGTGCACGCCATCATTAAATTCCGACATTATATCACCGGGTATCAAGTATTTGTACACACTAACCACTCTTCGATTTGTTTTTTGATGAATAAGCCAATTACCAATGTTAGAATTACACGCTAGTTATTCCAATTACAAGAATTTGATACACAATTGTTGATAAACCTGGAAAAGATAATGTAGTCACTGATATCCTTTCTAGGTGTTGAGGCCCTGAAAATCGTTGCATCAACATCGGGGGATAACCACCCGGTCCGGACCTTAATATAGCTCCTTTTCCGTCTGGGATGGTGGCTCCGACTGGATATAATGGGACCAGTTTCCCAGTAATGAATAAAAGGGGTGGATGAGTGATTGGTTTTCTAATAAGTGATAATGAATGGAGGACCTAATCTATAAGCGAAGACACAAATGACTATTTTATCCCGGGAAGCTTCTATTCTTAAGTGCAACATTTGATGATCTGTGTTCGTCAATAGGCATATAGATGACACTATTCAATAAACAAAGACATTCATTTAAATAATAATTGCTTCGTTCAAATAGTTGAACGAAGTAATTGATAAAACATTGTTACACTTCTATTTTTATATTACTGATACATGTATGATTAGAAGAATAGCAAACTGTAAACATCTAGTAGTGGAAAGTATAAAGACTGCTATTAAAACACATGCATATATTCAATAATAGCAAGAGTGATCAAATAACAATTCACATAAAAATAATGAATTCAGACATAGATAATAGTACCATATGAGATGCAAATCATTTCCAACATCAATCGCAATTCAAATTCCTTCTTCCGACTCAGAAATACTTTTAAATAAAGGCAGTAGTGCACATCCACATAAAAGCTTCGTTATCAAAATTGGAATAATTGGTCCAGCTTTCATAAAAGAATATGCCTGAAGTACAGTAGTGCAACTTCAGGCTTAAGTCATATACAAAAACTTACGACCCTTTCTAAATACATGAAAGGGTCTATAAATACTAAATTAAAATAACAAACTACAAAATTAAAATGCTACTAAATTGGTATAACTCGATCTTGAATATCTCCCCCACAGCAATCTCGTAGCCGGCAGCATGATTCATCACTCTGGTTGTTTGCCTTTTGACCTGAGTTGGCATATCGCCAGCATTGGTTCCACTTCTTGAGGGCGGCTGAGACGAGAATTGATTTGAGCAGCATAGGTGGCATCGTGTATGTCGGGAATGAAAAAATTTCAAAAATTGTACCGCCATTATTTTCTTTGCTCATGAAGGATGTCAACCTTTTGTAGACAGGAAAGTGTGAGTAGGACTTTTTGAAGCTGAAATGTTGTGTATTAGCAGCTCTGGTTTTATGCGGACCTAATTGGGAACTATCATTTCACATATCTACAAATGCATCAGATATTGTTGTAGGTGACATTTTGGACCAGCTGGAGGACATGAAACCTTATGCTATTTACTACATAAGCAAAAGCCTAATTCCAGTTGAACTCATATACACAGTGACCGAGAAGGAACTCTTAGTAGTCGTGCACGCCATCATTAAATTCCGACATTATATCACCAAGTATCAAGTATTTGTACACACTGACCACTCTTCGATTCATTTTTTGATGAATAAGCCAATTACCAATGTTAGAATTACACGCTAGTTATTCCTATTACAAGAATTTGATATCACAATTGTTGATAAACTTGGAAAAGATAATGTAGTCGCCGATTTCCTTTCTAGGTGTTGACGCCCCGAAAATCGTTGCATCAACATCGGGGGATAACCACCTGGTCCGGACCTTAATACAGCTCCTTTTCCATTTGGGATGGTGGCTCTGACTGGATATAATGGGACCAGTTTCCCAGTAATGAATAAAAGGGTTGGATGAGTGATTGGTTTTCTAATAAGTGATGATGAATGGAGGACTTAATCTATAAGTGAAAACACTAATGACTATTTTATCCCGGGAAGCTTCTATTCTTAAGTGCAATGTTTGATGATCTGTGTTCGTCAATAGGCATATAGATGACACTATTCAATAAACAAAGACATTCATTTAAATAATAATTGCTTCATTCAAATAGTTGAACGAAGTAATTGATAAAACATTGTTACACTTCTCTTTTTATATTAATAATACATGTATGATTAGAAGAATAGAAAACTGTAAAAATCCAGTAGTGGAAAGTATAAAGACTGTTGTTAAAACACATCCATATATTCAATAATAGCAAGAATAATCAAATAACAATTCACATAAAAAGAATGAATTCAGACATAGATAATAGTACCATATGAGCTGCAAATCATTTCCAACGTCAATCGCAATTCGAATTCCTTCTTCCGACTCAGAAATACTTTTAAATAAAGGTAATAGTGCACATCCACATAAAATCTTCTTTATCAAAATTGGAATAATTGGTCCAGTTTTCATAAAAGAATATGCCTGAAGTACAGTAGTGCAACTTCAGGCTTAAGTCATATACAAAAACTTACGACCCTTTCTAAATACATGAAAGGGTCTATAAATACTAAATTAAACTAACAAACTACAAAATTAAAATGCTACTAAATTGGTATAACTCGATCTTGAATATCTCCCCCACAGCAATCTGGTAGTCGGCAGCATGATTCATCACTCTGGCTATTTGCCTTTTGACCTGAGTTGGCAAATCGCCAGCATTGGTTCCACTTCTTGAGGGCGGCTGGGACGAGAATTGATTTGAGCAGCATAGGTGGCATCGTGTATGTCAGGAATGATACACCCAATTGCATCCGTTAGGAACTTGAGGGCGGCTCTCTGGCTGTATGGTTTTACTAGGAACAACCAATAGGTCTCCCAAGTTAAACTTTTAATTCCTGTGATCAATCTCCCATTCTTTTCTAGCTCTTGGTAACATGATTGCTCCAATGTTTTGGCCGATAGTAATTTACCTGGTGTACATTGAGAGATCATGTTAGATAAATAGAGAGTATTGTTAATCAAATCAATCAAATTGTTCATAGATAATTTGCATCTAGAAAGCGCTCTCTCTGCTTTCATCAATTGGGACTGACACTCCATGAATATAATTTCTTTATGGGATTCTAAGATTTTAGGCAAGTTCGCTGCCTATCCCTCATTAGTGTCCTGCCAAGTAAGAAAATATGTTAAAGTCTCATCGGCTTGCTTTAAGTCTTGTCTAGCATCAACTGATTTATCTATTATATATGTTGTTATGTCACATATAGGTTCAACTTGGGCAATTTTATGACACAAAAATCTTAATTGTGTTATCAATGCCTTATTAATCTATATTGCCTCTGCTCTGAAATCGGCAGGCTGGGGAAGACTCTTGAACTTCTCTACTTGAGCTGATAATTGAGAAATTTGCTCATCTTTTGTCTTTACCATCTATTCATTCATTGTCTTCAATTTTTCTAATGCCTCCGATAATTCTTTCTGTCTCTGAATTGCACCCAAATCTCCCCTCTGTTTCCCTTCTTGCAACTCTTTGTTCAGTTGGTTATTTAACTGTTGTTGCATGGATAATTGTTGTTGTAGTTGTTCTGCTTTCTGTTGTGCCTCAGATAGCTGTCTTTGTAATGAAGCAATCGTCTGGTCCTTTTCTCTTAACAAATTGCTCACCTCCGATGCCTTGTCCATGGTGGCCGCTGAATAGGCTCCAGCATATTGGGACAACTTTGTCAGGTCATCGGAAGGGTTGAATTCTTCCTTCCAAACTACATTGGTTGTTACTGTTTGTTCAGGGAACAGGGAAGGTTGATCAATCCTTCTCCTTTTCCGCTATTGCTTTATTACAACCCTATGTTTTGAGCTATAGAAGACATCCAATGGAGGAATATCCTCCACCTGCAAAATGATTTGATTCGAAGGGCCCTTGGGAATTATTTCTAATTCTGTAGTAGGGGGTAGATCGCTGGTTCCTTCGCTTGGAACCTCTTTTGATGTTGTATCCTATGTATCGGCCACTTTGGATGTATCGGCATCCCTTGAGCTCTCAAGATTGCTTATAATTTAATCAAATTGCTACCATTGTTGGAGCAATCTTGGGTCAATCTGAGTGTCAACATTCACATCCTTGCTGCTCTGCTCCTGTTTCCTTCTCTGTTCCTCCTCATGTATTCTCTCTTGTTCTTTTCTCTGTGCTTCCTCTCGTTCTTTCCTCTGTGCTTCTTCATGTTCTTTCCTCCGAAGTTCCTCCTGCTCTATTCCTTGGACTTCTTCAAAAATTTCTGATGTAGCAGGAGGTTTGTTGGTAAGCTGTTGTTTCAGCTTGCTTGATTGTGTCATCGGGGCAGTGGCTAACAAATCTAGAGGTAGAGTTTGCAACCTCTACTCTCTAAGTTTGTTAAATTCAACTAACTCGTCATCATGGTATCTCATTTTAGCTATCACTTGCACCTGAAATAGTGACTCGGTCGAGGAGAACAGGTCATCAAACTCATCTTCTTTATGTTCAAATTTAGTGAGTTTGGCCTGGTCTAGAACATTATAAACGACTTTGTTTGGATCAAAGTGTCTATTAGGAAGAGTGGCGAGAATTAGTATATTAATATTTTGTCCCTCTTTCTCTGCATGCTTGTAATCGTGTAGAGTGTAGATGCCACACCTTAGAGGAAAAGGAGGCCAGACTTGCTTCTTTGAATTCCTTAGAGTTTTTGTAGCTGATGCGGATGTAAGCTGATATGCTATCTCTCAAGCTAATAGTTTATCTGGTATATACAAGGGGAGGACATGAGGCCTGGCCTGACTGCCGAAAAATCTCACATAAGTGAATTTTTCTTCTTCGAACTAGGTTCCTAAGGCTGTCAAGTCAATCTCTGCTTGAGAGGAAATCTTAGGAGCAAGTTTATCAAAAATTGCATAATAAATAGGTAGCATGAATCCATTGTAGACTTGATATAGGTGGTGTTTATAATGGGCTTTCCACAACTTCTGGTGATAGATATGAATGGGCATGGGGTCCATAGTTAGATTGATCTAAATTGAAAGTTAATTTCTAGCATATACAATGCACGCATGCTTCGCAAGTTTTACAAAACCCCCAGGTTGACAATTAAATGATAGGTAATTAATTTGCCTCAACAACACCTTATCATCAACAAGAAAATGGCCAAGTGGAAAGCACTAAAAAAGTCATTGAGGGGCTCCTTACCAAGACCATGGCTAGTCACCAAAGGAATTGGGCAGAAAAACTTCCAGAAGTGTTGTGGGTGTACAAGACTACATGGAGGAATACCATGGACTCTCACAATATGAACTTGTGTATGGTAAAAATCCCTTATTCCATATTGAGCTTGAAATCAAGACAGTAAGAATAATATTGCAGGTAAATTTGGATCTATCTATAGCACAAAAGCAGAGATTGAACCAGCTCAGTGGATTGGAGGAGAAGCAACTAGTTGCTATCCAAGAAACATATATTATCTAGCAGTAGAGAGCTAAGTCAAATGATGGATTCATCAAAAATAAGGAGTTCCAGAAATGAGATTGGGCTCTGTTATATGACTCAAGATTCAATGACTTCAAGGGTAAGATCTACACTAGATGGCTAGGTCCCTATGAGGTATATGTAGTCTTTTACAATGGGATTATAAATTTGGCTACCATTGACGGTGCGAGGACACCATTGCTTGCAAATTTTAACCGTCTTCAGTTATATCACAAACTTGCTTCAAGGGATTCATTTGTCAACATTGTCACAAATTCGAATCTTCAGATTATAGGAACAAGGGAAAGCCCCCCGTGCTGCCAAAATTCTAGTTTTTCAATAAGGGTAACAACTGAAAATCAACCACTATTGGTGGTTGTTATACGTTCAAAATTAAAAAGAAAAGAAAGAAAAATAAAACAATATGACTTTGAAAACCTTTTCGGGTGCATACAAACAATTTCTGTAGCAGTTGAAATCCACTTTGTGACAGTTATTACACAATCTGTAACATTTGTTATTTCAGGCATACTTTACAATAACGTTGTTACGTGACCCTTTTCTATTTTTTAACTTTTGAAAAATTAATAATACATAATATTTGTCTTGGTTGTTACATCTGTAACAGCCGATGACTTCTAGAGATAATTCGACTAAGTTATTTATTGCAATAGACAACCAACACCATCTTGGTTCAGAAAATGGTTGTTGTGACCACCGAAGTTAAGTTCACAAGCCTCGCCACCAAGGACTTATCCCCATGTTACCCAAGTACATCATACAAAAGTAATATTTCTATCCTATTTTATTCAGTAATTATGGAAATTTAACATGATATCCCTTTTGACAGTCGAGGTCGACTGTCACATTTAAGCGAGCGGGGCGTGAATTATATTGTGAAATAATCTTTATATGACATGTGAATATTTAAAATACCACAATTAAGGCATGGTGATATGGCAATCATTATCAATTAATAACCAATCATACCAAAAAAGGGAATTGTACCTCTAATTAGACCTCCCATAAGCTAGCATTAATATGGTAACATTACTACACAGTATGAACCATGATTGCAAATCCTAATTTGAAATTCTCACCTATGCCACCCTACCATTTACCTATGTTGGAACATTTCTTCCCCATTTAGAGTGCTTAGAGAAGTGGAAAAGAATAGTTGCAGGTTGAAACAACTAAGTACTGTGCTAATTGCTCCAGAACTTCTAAAGGAGGGAAAAAGGAAGGAGAACAACATTGAATTTGTGTAGAGATGGGTGGAGAAGCAATTTGGCATGAGCCAATGTCGATAGAGGCTTTGGAGAATTGCCGTGAAGAATGTCATATTTTTAAGGACACAGGTTGGTTTGAGTTCTTCTAGAGGCTTGAGGGATCAAACATGGGATTTTCCATTGAATTTTGTTATGAAACTAGCCCACAAAATAAATTCACGAAGAATTTAGAGGGAAACCAGATAGAGGTTAGGGGATTGAAGTTGGAGGTTACAGAAGAAGTGATTTCCCAAGTGATGACATTACCAGTGGAAGGAAAAAGGTGGTTTAACAAGAAATTTAATGACCCCTCTTTGAAGGAGTATTTCCTCCAAGAGGAGGAACAACTGGTGAAGAAAGGGAGGGGGATTGACAGGTTGTCACTCCCCCAAACATGGGTTGATGTTTCCATTTACCTCATCAAGTAGATCACCTATGAAGGTAGGGAAACAATCATGTTCAATTACCACTTTCTGTTGCTAAACCACCTTCAACATCAACATCTGATAAATCTTCCCTACTTCTTGCTGGGAAACATCAAGCATATGGATGCGGTCATAAAAACAATTGCACATCCAGAGACATGTGTCAATTGGGGGTAGATGTTGGGTGTGACTTTATATCTATTTTCTACACCTTATTTCCCCATTTTTGATCATCTTATCCTCCAGGCCCATGAAGCTTTACATTATAAATTACCCTTTTTCTCATTTATACAACCTGTTCCACTGCGATGCTATTTTTCAATGTTTTGCTGAAGAATACAATACTATATTCCTATTTGAGTCTAACTGGGGTGAGCATTGGAGGAGTATTTTGAAAGCTCTTCTCTTTTTTAGGTGTTGTTCACAGGAACAAGATTATGGAGTAAACATGCAACGACAATCGATTTCAGAGCAGGGTAGAGCAGTTCTTTTTCAACCCTATATGTTGTTATAGGTTGTTGTTACACACTGAATGTTGTTACAAGCTACTGTTACACTACGTGATGATACAGAGTACCGCTACTCAGTGGAAGGATTTTGTTGCACTGGAGCTAGCAAGTTGTGGGTACTATTTCATGTAACATTTGTTGCGTGTTAGGAATTGTTTATTTTAGAAGCAACAGACCCAAGTGGTTGAAATCCTAACCAATGTATCTAAGAAGTATTTGTATTTAGAAATAGGTTGTAACTTCTTTTATTTTTTATCAGCATGAGAATCATGAGATTCTCATGACTGATCTATTCCTAATTTCACTCATATAATTGATGTCAAGGTTGAATAAATAAAGATAAATTTTCATAAAATATTAAAGTAGCCTTAATATTGATTCACCCCTCATAGTATTAACATTGTTTGCAACAATATTCTGTAAAGTGAATTGGATAGCTTCAATACATTTATGCAACTATTACTATTTTTATTGCAAAATCCTGGCTAGTAAAGCACCTTGTTACCATTTACTAGATTAAAACCCATAAATACATTCAAAATTCAAAAGTAGCCATAAAATGAAAATGATGAATGGTTGAGAAATGTCAAAGACAATCCACTTTTAAATGGATCTATTGAAAAATCATACCTCCAAAGTAACGACTCCTCGAAAGTTCCTTTCTTTTGTCTTCTTGGTGTAACCAAACTACAAATCCAATACTTTGAAAGAAACGATTCATCTTAATGCAAAAGAAATAATACCTTTTCAAAGAAAAAATTAAAGGGGTATCAATAAAAATGAAGTGGGTACTGGAAAAAATAAAAACGCACTTTAGCTTTTTTATAGTTTGATTGAAATAACAAAGTAAGTGAAATGATCCAAAGGAAAAATAGAAAAATTCATTCCATCTTTACAAAATAGCCTATTCTAGTGAAAAGTACATAAAATACCTTCACAGTTTGTGCCATTTGGAGACAGGGATGTTGTTACGCTAAGAGTAAGAATGGATGGCATTAAAAGGGAAATAATATTGGAACATTTCAACTTGGATTTCATCATTGTGGAAACCCTATACCTCTAATATGCTTAAAACATTGAATTTAGGAATTTAATTCCCATTCATTTCAAGTGATGATGATTGTGACAAGAGATGTAGTCAACTGCACACTTGCCTAACCTAAAAGTTAAACCACGCTAAGGTGTCTTCACTACTTGTTTATTATTACTTTGAGGGCCTCTGCTCTTATAACTCGAAATTATTTTTAATATTAAAATCACTACGGTGATGCTGTTACTGCTCTTTAACTAATTCGTTAACTAATATTGGGTTATTCCTATTCCCCTTCTAGGGAGGAAGGGCCCTCCTCTTTACCAAGGATTGCAATGGTAGAAGTAGTGTACATTATTGTGTCTCTTATTGTCATATGGTTTTCTTCTCTTGTTGTACAAATTTTTAAATACATTTGCTTCTGTTCCAGATTATATTATGGTGTTACATGTTGGAATTTCTAAGTTTAACCCATTAGAAATTCTTCCTGTACTATCTAATTTATTTCTTCCTACTTGTTCAATTACTTAACAAGTTATTTACCATTTAAATAATAAAAATAAATACAAGTACAGTATCAACACATACAAATCATCAAAAGAATGTAAACAAGCACATAAGTGACACCATTTTTTTTGGGCTAATGTCCCTAGAAAAACCCAACATGGGAAAATCAGTGCAGCTATTCAGAGGGTTTTATTATTAAGCAATTTCATAATACAACCTGGGTGCCAGAAATGGCTCGTCCAATAGAGAATGCCCTCGGAATTAGTACCTCTTAGTCAGACACAAATATTCCAGTTAAAACACCATATGAATGATCCCACAATAGCAATGCAACTTTTGTTAGCTTCTGGAGTCTCTGCATTAGCCCCTAGACCCTTTGCATCTCACACAGTGACCCTCTCTGGCTCTACGCAGCTCATGACTGCCTTTGCATGGCCTCTATCTGGCTCTGTGTCCCTCTCTCAGCTCTGCGTTGCTCCTCTTGGTACTAACTTTGCTTCTCTACTATGTATTCACCGCCCCTTAGATGCAACTCTAATCACTCACTCAATTTCCTTAGCAAACCTTGCCCTAGAAAATCGAGTTCTTGATCTCTCTTGGTGTTGTTTTCAACTAACCCTCAAGCCTCCTCTTATAATTTTCTCATTGGTCCATGAATGAGCGTGATTAAATCTCTAATTAACGATGAATATTAGATTTGGCTTGATCCATGACGTTTGGACCATTATAATATTTTTATATTAATACCCATTAATATTTTATTTGTCCTAAGTTTAGACTTAGGAACTCCATTAAAATTATTAATTATCTTAATATCTCCCAAATTGGTTAGATTCTACCCAAACCATTTATGGGCTTTGAAGATGTCATCAAATTTTCATGGCTAGAGAACATCTAATGCTACCCCAAATCAACAATCCCTCTTAGCGAGGATTGTGCTCTAGTAATACTCCTCACTGAGTATCACCCTGATCATCCAACATTGGTCCCTGTGCTGATGCTAGGCCTCCCCGCCCAACATCCTCTACACAATTTCATCTTGTACTGCTGCCCATGGCCCTGCCACTACCATTGATGCATTTGCACTGCATCCCCTCTCATCATGATGCATCATGCTGCCCATAGCACTACCACTGCTAACCGTTGCACTACAAATCAGTTATTGATAAGTAAGTAACTAGTCCTCCAAACTCTGACATCTCTATCAGGCTAGAAACACTCCTGACGTTGAAGCTCCCTTTCTTGCTAATAGGTGATCCCTTCATTGACCTCTATGCTACTACGACAACTCCATGCATCTTGCATTGTTGCCTCACAATGTCTCGGGACTCTTGCACTGTAGCACCCTCTGTCACTCCATTCACATCCATCTCTACTGACATCTGCCAGTCCTGTTACTTCTCTTCGGGACTCCCGTAGCAAGGTATAATCCAAGAGTTTGGGTACCTCAAGGATCTTGCCCCTCATCATCTATACTCTGTTTGACTACAACTCGATGTCTCCCCACTTCCTCTCAAGTGGTACATGAGCACTCATGGAACAGTCATCATATGTCTCCACTTCTTTCTCCACACTTGTTGGCACTACCTTGGTCTCAGAAGCCTCTTCCTTACTCTTCTTCCTCGAACACTAGTTCGCATAGTGACCCAGTTCCCCATAATGGAAGCATTTGACCGTAGAGAGGTCCTTCTTCTTTCTCCTCTCCTGCTTTCCTGCGGATGCAAGAGCCACATCTTCTTATTCCTCCTTCTTGATTCTGACCCATTTTCCACTACTCCCTACCTTGGTCACCTATATGATCTCTTCTTGACGAAGAGCCGCCCACAGTTCCTTCGAATCTAAAAGTCTCGACCTACCCAATATGCTCTGGACAAATACCTCCCAATCCTCTGAGACTGAATTCAATGCGGTCCTCACCATCAGTTCCTGATCTAGCATGGCCCTTGTGGAAGTTACATGATCACAGATCTCCTTCAATCCACCGAGGAAGACATTTATCTGCTATCCCTTCTTCATCTGGTATGACCACAACTGATTTTCAAGTAATATCTTCCTATGTAGGGAAGTATGCTGGTACAATTTCTTTAGGGCCTCCCACATCTCATTTTCCATGTCCTTCTTGGCAATACGCGACACCATATGATCCTTGACCCCATCAAGGATGATGCACTTTTCCCTGGCCATTTCCTCCTCGTACTTCTCATTTTCAGCTGGGTCAACTAGGATCGCTATCATTTTCAAGATGAAGTGCCTGATGCGATACCTGTCTAGAATGGATAAGATCCTAGCCTTCCAGACTACAAAGTCGGAAGCTCTGTCCAGTCTATCCTGATCTCTCATCCCATTCACTACCATCTTGTTGCTCTTCTTCTGACGCCTCTAAGTCTCTTTACTTCCCTCCTAGAAGTCCTTAGTTCGACTCCCTCTCAATCTCGATTTCCTTTATGGAAATCACTCCTCCTTGGTCTTGCCGTGTTAGGTATTGTTCTAACAATAGTACCCCACCATCTCCACTCTACAAATTATCCGTAGCCCCCAATACCTTAGCAACTTGAATAACTGAGCCTCTAGGCTCTGCGCAATCCTGACACTAGCAAAATCTGCACCTCCTGGCCACAACGTCAATTCTTCTTGGTTGAGAAATATGACTGGGCACTGCATAGGTTAGGTTAGCTCCTCTCTGCCACTGCATTGATCCTCCTTCTAGCTCGAATTGATGATGAAGACACTCTCCATCACCCCTTTCTCGTTGCTTTCTGTTAGGAACAACTTTCGTCACTCGGGACAACTGTTTTCTATTGCTATTGCTCTGATCGGCTGATACCTTCAGTTATCCTATCATCTGCAACCATACTTTGATACCATGTTGGAATTTCTAAGTTTAACCCATTAGAAATTCCTCTTGTACTATCTAATTTATTTCTTCCTACTTGTTCAATTACTTAACAAGTTATTTACCATGTAAATACTAAAAATAAATACAGGTACAATATTATTACATACATATCATCAATTGAAAGTAAACAAGCACAAAAGTGACACTGTTTTTTTGGACTAATTCCCCCGGAAAAACCCAATGCGGGAAAACTAATGCAACTATTCAGAGGGTTTTATAATTATGCAATTTCAAAATATAACTTGGGTCCTAGAAATGGCTCACCTAATAGAGAATGCCCTCGGCAGTAGTACCTCTCAATTGGAGACAGATATTCCATCTAAAACATCAGATGAATGATCCCACAACAACAATGCATCTTCTATTTCTCTGCATCACTCTGATAGTGACTGCACCACCCTATCTGGCCCTCTACCTCTCAGTTTGTCCCATGAAATGTCCCGAGCAATGCCTCTAGCCCCTGCGTCAGCCTATCTGGCGAAGCATTAGCCTCTGTGGGCTCTGTGTCAACTTCTGGAGCCTCCACGTTAGCCCTTGGACTCTTTGTGTCTCACACGTTGGCCCTCTCTGGCTCTGTGCAGCGACCCTCTGCATCTCACACGTTGGTCCTCTCTAGTTCTATACAGCTCCTCACTACCTTTGCGTGGCCTCTAGCTGGCTCTGTGTCCCTCTCCTAGCTCCATGCTGATCCTCCTAGTACAAACTCTGCCTCTCTGTTATGTATTCACTGCCCCTCAGTTGCAACTTTGATCATTCACTTAATTTCTTCAGCAAACCCTACCCCAGAAAATCGAGTTCTTTATCTCTCTCGAAGTGCTTTCCAACTAACCCTCGAGCCTCCTCTTATACTTTTTCTCGTTGGTCCATCAACGACATAGATTAAATCTCTAATCAATGACTAAGATTAGATTTGGCTTGATCCATGACTTTTGGACCATTCTAACCTAGTTTTATATTAATACCCATTAATATTTTATGCTTCCTAAGTTTAGACTTAGGAACTCTATTAAAAATATTAATTATTTTAATATCTCCCAAACCGGTTATATTCTACCCAAACCATTTCGAGGTCTTGGAAATGTCATGTACTTTAGCCTCTCCACCAATTTGCATGGCTAGAGCACATTCGATGCTATCCAAAATCAACATTACAATGGTTTGATTAAATAGAATGATAGTGATGAGCTGGTGCAGTCATTAGGTTATTGTGTGGCGCGCCCTTGCTTGGTAATTGCAAAGTGTGATTTCAATTCTATGGAGTATTTTAATTTCTACATGAATGATTTGATTTTTGCAATTGATTCAATGACATATTTACCATTCTTTCTATTTTTAATTCTTCGTTGTAGTGTATCGGCACAAACAGCGCGAACTCCATTAAAACAACAAGACCTTCCCTGGGTTCACAATTAAATGTTGCAGTCTCGATCAATTAGGATTGATTAAAACAACACTACAAAAGGGAGCTCCAACCCCCTGATCTAATCACCAGCCACTATCGGCAGGAAGCTCCGACTTCCTCACTGAAGACTTCAACCCTCACTATCCTCCAAGGACCACGTTTCATAAATTTTCAAACTATATACTCTTGGTAAACATCAATATAATATGAAGGCCACCTTTCATAAAATTTTCATACTAGACCCATCAGTAACATTGAAATTCAAAATCAATCATCACTACAATACAACCATCAAAAACATCTGGATCAACCAATCACTGAAACTCAATCATCAATATCTGATATAACTGAAACCCAATCATCAATCTCTGAATCAACCACAACTAAATCAATCAACCACTGAAACCTCTAAGATAACTGAATCACCTAATCATCAATTTATGAATCAACCAGAACTGAATCAATCAATCACTGAAAACTCAATCAATCGACACTTAACCAAAATTCAATCAATCAAATGGAATAGATAGATCACTGTAACTAGTACACAGATCTGAACCAAAAACACTGCATCAACAACCAGAACCAACTGAAACCTCAAAAATCATATGTCGTAATGTATATGCTACTATAATGAAGTCAACCTACGTGTATACGCTACTTCCTTTAACCCAACCTACGCATACCTCCAACAATACTAAATCATAAAAACCTTTGACTCATAAATTGTACCAATCGGTATCATTCTAAAGATCTACAATCAAATTATAGAGTTCGGAATAGATAGCAACAAAGATCATCCTTCTTACTCAATCAATCAATCAACCAGACTCAATCTCCTTATACAATCAATTTTACTTTCAGATCCAAAGAAGAGAGTGGTCATGGGAATGAGACTCATCTTCTTCTTTATCTTGTTTGGAGCCTGATGAATCTTCATCCTTGTGCTTTCTAAAGTCCCCATACATTTCTTCTACGATAGAATTTATAGCTAGGAAACTCTCTATGAATTGAGGGTCTGGCCCCATAGAACCTTCCTCTGACATTGTCTTCTGAGAATAGACTCTCCCAATTTCAGGATTAGTTTCCACCAACTCTCCTTCTCTTAATTTGAGCTTTGATATAGTGAGCATTCATAGCTAAACCAACACAAGCTTGTCTAACCTTACAACCTAGAGCTCTGATACCACTTGATCTGATAATCACCCTATGAGTGACATTACTTTAAGATTTATTAAACAAAGGTATTACAGACTCATGTGCTAGTGTGTGTTCTATGTTATTTAAGTAATGGATCGATGAGATTGCCAACACACAGACATTTAAATGGAAAGATAGCAAAGAAATATAGTAAGCAAACACAAAGACACAAGAATTTTTAATAAGGAGTTCACCCTATTCTCCAGGGCTACATCTCCAGTCCAGCTTTCAGTGGCAGCCTTGTTTTATTGTGTCTTTAAGTAAAGAATTACAATGTAGGGACTCAATGTGAGTTCTCCTAAAGTAGATTCACTTGGCACGGTGGTTCTTAGATTCCCCAAGCCACTGGAGTACACAGAATCTTCTTCTTCCTACCAGCTCTGTGACCTTCTGGTCTACAGTGGAAAGAGCCAAATGTGGTGCTTAGTCTAGATAGATTCCTCTATGGGATGGCTTGAATCTCAAGATCTCTGGTGCTAGATGTTGCCGCTGGTCAGCTCAGCCCTCTGTCTCTTTCTGCTTTTGCTTTACTACCTTCTTCTTTGGTTTCTGTCTCTCAGTGTTCAGTCCTCCTCTCGAGGTTCACTCTGACTGACTCAAAAACTTGTGTATTCTATCTCTGTTCATGGATTTTAGCCATTCGTTCGTATGCCTATTTGGTTCCTCTTCCGCCACCATTGATTCACCTTCTGCAGCTGTGCTTGGAGTTCCTTGTTCAAAATCATCATAAACACTCAGAAAGTGGCCACATGTCCTCCTTTAAATAGTGCCATCCTGCTTCGTCGGTTCGTTTCTTTAGTTACGTCATGGATGAAGTCTTCCTCCACCATGGCGGTCAAACGAATTCAAAATATTAACAAATCACAACATATTCCCTCATTGATTCCACTTCCTCCATCGGGTGTGATCTCAGCCGTCCGATCTGGGTCCCCTAGATCCAATGCCATACGTACGTTTCATGCGATTGACTTGCTCGACTTATAGCACACGATCAATGGCGGTTTTCTCTCGCCTCTACTTGCCATGTGTCAATTGATGTATGGGATCGCTCAAATTTCTCCAGAACCGCTTACCATTTGAGAGCACCTCGATCAATACCGTTGGTTTTTCGGAGTGTGGGTCCTGCCTTGTCCTTTAGCACTTTTTCGCTTTTCACCCACTGTTCTTCAGCTCTCAATGCAACCAAGTGCTCGAGGCTCCTCCATTTTGGCCATGTTCACCTAGTTAAGTGCTAATCGTGCATCAAAATCCACCTCCTTTTCCCGATTTGGGGCTCCTAGGGGCTACTTTGACCTCCTGCATAGTATCCATGGGCCTCGGTCAGCGCGCTTTAAC
Organism: Pinus taeda; assembly: GCA_000404065.3. NCBI lineage: Eukaryota > Viridiplantae > Streptophyta > Pinopsida > Pinales > Pinaceae > Pinus > Pinus taeda. The sequence goes on from APFE030018073.1 coordinate 28,851, forward strand.
CGAGGTCCTCGTCATTCCATGCTGGCTGCCATTCCCACTGGCTTAGGGGTGTTTTTGATCGCAATTTCTGAATTCTTTAGAGATTTGTCCTGACCTGATATAGTCATGGTTCTTTGACAGCTTTTTATGGATCCAATTCGGATCAGCTGAATCTTTGACAGATGTCCGGAAGTAGATCAGATCATGCATTGCATGCGCCATTGCCAAACCTACAGTCAAGAATCAAGGCCTCTATACCCCGCTTCCTAGCCCTAGTCGACCTTGGGAATCCATCTCCATGGATTACATGTCAGGCCTTCCTTCCACTAAGCATGGAAACGACTGTGTTTTTATGGTCATTGGCAGGTTCTTCAAGATGGCCATTATGGTGCCTTGCAAGAAGAATATCACAGTAGAAGTCACTGCAAAACTCTTCTTTGAATGAGTGTGGGTACACTTTGGGATCCCACAATCTATCATCTTAGATGAGGACAACAGGTTCCTTAGTACATTTTGGTCTAGTCTCTGGTCAATGCTGGACACCAAACTCACTAAATCAATAGCCTTCCATCCTCAAACTGATGGTCAGATAGATTTTGTCAACAAGATGATTGTACACATTTTGCACATGTACAACTCAAAGCATCCATGCACATCAGACGAGAGCCTCCCCGATGTTTAACACAACTACAACCAGGCTCTCCATAGCTTGACTGGACACAACCCTTTTTAGGTGGCCTTGGGATTCTAGCCACTATGTCCCATTGATGTCGCCATGCCATTTGCAGCTACTCACACAGCTTTGGCTCATGTCCAGTCTGAAACAGATAAGGAAAAAAACTTCATTGAGCACATCCAACATATTTACTAGCAGGGCCATGGCATTCTAGAGAAATCAAATGCCAAGTACAAGCAGCGACATGATCAACATCGGGTGCCACACAAGTTTTAGGCGAGCGATAAAGTCTGGTTGCATTTGCAAAAAGAACGCCTTACCGGAGCCTATCGGAATCTTAGACCACTCCGATAAGGTCCTTACACCATTACCAAGGTTGTGGGAGACAATGCATTTGAGCTCAGCATTCCCCCATTTCTTGGCCTACACCTAGTGTTCAATGTGGACTGCCTTCGACCATACTTTCCACCATTACTAGACACGCCTGACATTGTAGAACAACTCACACCCACATAGTTAAATCTCGATTGCATGGAACAAGCTGTAACTGATCGGGTCATGGATACATAGATCAAGCACACACGCTAGTAGAATATCCAACTATATTGAGTTGTCAAAGTAGGCCAACTCCCTCACCTAGGCAAGTGGCTCACCAGGGACCAAGCTTAGCAGAAGTTTCCTCATCTCATGGAGGAACTCAATGCAACGGGGACCATTGCTTCCTAAGGGGGGAGGAATGATCCAGGTGGATATTGGTGGCCACCCACCAAGTCCACTTGGACCCCCACCATTGTTTTTTTCATCTTTTTAGTTTCCTTAATTGTAGCACAGTTTACTATTTTTAGCAGTTTTTCAGGTCTTGAACTTCGGAAGTAGTTTTGAGGCCCTAAACGACTTTTTTTGGGAAAGCTATGAGCATCATGAGTCAATCGATCAATGTTGTTCTTCTCAAAGTTGTAGTTCTCAGATATATCTTTCTAACGAGATATTGTGTGCGTCAAATGAAGATCGCATGCCAATGTTATGACCTTGTGAAGTTGATGTACCAATTTACCCAAACGGGGCCCACAATTTGGCATTTCATCTTCTAGGGCTAGGTTTATGGATTTTTAGGGTTTTCCATTGTTTCTCAACAATAAATAGGCCTTCGAGCCTCATTGTAACATAGTTCAGAGGCATGTAGTTGCCACATCTCTTCTCAGAGATAAGCTACCATTGCCCTAGCTGGTTTATTTCCATTTAAGTTTGTAAGCATATTTCAGTATTTTACATGAATGAAATGAAGTATTATTTCTGCTGCATCTTTGTGTTTATGGTTATCTCTGTATTTTTTACGTTCTTGTTTAAATCTGGATCAACCTAATCCAAAAATCAGAAATGAAAAAAACCAACTGTCAGTCGCAAAACATGTTTGAAGTATAAATAATACGCCCCATGGCTGCCTCATGAGACCCCATGTGAGCTCAGAGACCATGGGATTCTCCCCATGGATACCCCCTACTCAGACCTTAACATGTTACACTAATGATGGAAAGCCTAGTTCCGACATTGAAACCCTATGCCAATGTTTTTTAAAAAATCCTCGGAGCTGCCGTGTCGACATCCACTTTCCTCTACGTAAAATCCACTATGATATGTTAGATGAGTTGAAAAACTATTTAGTTGGATTAAGTAAGTTATTTATGCATAGAGAACAATTTAAAAGATAATTTGTTATTAAAAAAATAGTTATACTTCGTTCTTGTAATTACTTTATATAAGTGCACATTTTCTTAACAATATTTTGTGGATCTCCTCAATTCCCGAAAACACCTTTATTAAAAACATCTCAACTACCATTGATTATAGTCTAGGGATATTCCTCTTTAGCGGAATTTCCAATAAATTCATATCAAACCTAAAATCGTAAATTTTTAGATGGTGGGCATGTGACATGCCAACCAAAATGGAAAGAAGATCCCCCTTTCCCCAAATATGAGGGTTTCTCAACCACTTTCATCTGAATCTTCCTCAAAATATTTTTTGGAGGGCATATCTATTTATGGTGGAATCTATCCCTATTCTCCCTAAAAAATTATGGATTTAGGTGGTTTTACAAAATTATGGATTTGGGAGGTTTTAAAAAACAATCACAATAGTTGTGGAATCCCCCTTCTTCCCTATAATATATGACTTATGGCAATGGCTTCCCCATTAACGATATGTCTTAGATGAATATTTTGAAAAATTGAGTTGACTTTTAAAACTGACTTATTTTATAAATACATTTATTAAAAGACAATATTAATTAAAATAAAATTAATTGTTAATATAAGCCATTTATTCATTCTAAAAATAAGTAAATACCAATATTATCACTAAAAAATAAAGTAATTATTATTTTAACGTGTTGTCTAACTCTTCTATCTTTTCGGATTTTGAGATCTAGTAATACAATTTTGGTCGATATTGTGAGATTTGGTTGTTTAATTTTTTATTTTTTTTTAATACATAAATAGATTCAACATCCTAAAAGTGTTTTAGAGCACTTGGATTATGTAGACTATACAACTCTAACTTGTAATTCTAAGAAATATTTCTTTAGTACTCCATACATAAGTATAATATTCAAGCTTTGTACTTCTCCTTATCCTTATGAAGATCACCATGTAAGCACCATATATGCATCATCAAAGAATCAACCACAAATCTGATCTGAACACAAACTATGTAACCCCAGTAATCATATGAGATTTTGTCATGGACAACTCATAACCATATCATAGCAAGATGTATCATTTAGCCATATAAGCATCATCACCAAGGAATACTAACCGTAATGCCAACAATGCATTATTAAAATCATATGCTCCCCCATGAAACTGTGCCATCTTGTTTACTGTCAAATCTGATCATGCATATATCATCAAGAAGTATCAAGGCATCATCATCATCAAGTTAAAAACACTTCTAAACATCTTACAAGTATCAATACATTTCCACACATTATCAACAGATTGTAAGTATTATAAAACATAGCAAATAATGAACTGAATCATATCAGACCCTTTTCCTGAGCCTGTCCCACTGCTTTTCTCGAAATAACATATACACGACTGTGCATAGTCTAACTCGCGTATATATGCTACTTCTCTTTATGAAACTTGCATATGAGATTGAGAACACTGATGTTTTACACTTTCAGCTTCCTCTGAGTCTGTTATGTCTGTACATTGTGTTGTGCCACATCTTTCAAACTATGCTTCCTTCTTCTTTCATATCTTCAAGTGTGATGATGTTTTCTCCTTTTGGTATGGCGCCCGTGCTTTGTTCCTGCATTCCTTTGCTATATGTCACAGCTTTTTACATGCATAACATCTTACGTTTTTCATATTCCTTCTGTAGAAATCAACAACTTTGTGACCAAACATATTGCAAGAAAAACAATATCCCTTAAAGTACCTGGAACGTGATGATCTTTCTGTGTGATGGTCTTGAACCATTCTAATTCTGCATTTGGTTGCAACTTGTCCAAGATTATGACATACATAGCATTCAACATTATTCATCGGAGGAGTAAAAGATTTTCTTTGAAGAATTTCTTTCCTTGGTTGTTGATGGGATTGACCTCTCATCTCCTTGTTGAGTATTTCAGATTCTGCATTGGAGTTCCTTATCTTATTTTGTGAACTAGATTCACCTTTAACAGACTCATGAAAACCAAGACCAGTTTTGATAACAGGAGACCTTTGACTACTAAGAATATCATCCAAGATCTTAGTACTATCTTGAAATCATAAGAGCTTATCCTTTTCTTCTAAGTTATCTTTTAAAATATTTACCTCAACCTGATGTTTCTCCTCCTTTTCACGATACTGCTTCTTCATGTTTTCTTTAGCTTTTCTTCCTTCTTCCAACTAATGTCTTAATTCAAGAACTTCATTTTCTTGTTTTTCAAGAGCTTGGAGTAGTTCTTTATTCTGCTTGTTTGATTCTTCAAGATCTTCTTTTAGCGAGAGGATTGTAGCTTCAAACCTTTCATAGTAACTGGATCTTTCTCTTAGTTTTCTTATTGTTGTGCTCCATTCATTTAATTCATTTCTTAATAGTGCATGCCCCACTTCTAAAATGGATCAAAGGTCACTTGAGGTTGCATGGGAATTTCATCCTTTGGAGTGGGTTTCCCCATCCTCTGACACTGATGACACTAGCTCATGTATCTCCTCACATCTTGATGAAGAGTGGCCCAGTAGTAGCCTACTTACAATATCTCAAAGGTGGTTCTTTTCGCTGCAAAATGACTGATCTGAATTGGATCGTTAAACTGTCTTAAAGCTTCCCGAGCTCTGTAAAAACTCATGACAAAGTTTCAAAGCCTTATGGATGTCAAGCTTATCAGAAATAACCTCTAAACAATGGCAATTTGTGGTCAGCACAGAACAACGAGGACGCTCAGTCAAAGTGCACAGACCATTGGCCCAAGGTGACTACACGCTAGCACAAATTGACAAACGGGAGGTCAAAACCGGAAACAGGGGTAGTTTCTTATACGCGATTAGCGCTAAATCGCGTATCGCAGGGCATCCCACTTAGTGAAGGAAAACCCCCAAGCGCTCAGTCACGAGGACAGCATAAAACCATGCGGAAATCACCAATTCCATCACAAGGTAGGTCCCACGCTAAAACCGATAGGATATCGGAAGGGCTTCAAGCAGTAAGTAGGTTCAACCGAGTCCCACCCGATGCCATACATTGAGTGACACACCTCTGCGGATGAGAGAGAAAACCACTCACATCGAACGGGTAAAGGTCATGCTGCTTACCCGCTCGCTATGGACGGAGACTGTAGGATCTAGAGGCTCCAGATCAATGATGGATAAATGATGCAAAGGATAACATATTCGATGGGGAAATAGGCCGAGTCATATGAGATTTGAGGTCTGATATGATCAATGAGTTTGCAGATGAATCAGTTTCATGGGAAACCTTGGAGCATCGAAAATAATGACCATTCAAAGAGAACTAACACTCAGTTCATGGGGAAACAGGTGGCCACCTCTCTGTGAAGTGTTATGCAGTGATGATGACATAGAGCAAGGGAATTCAAGTGGATAGAGACAGGAGATGCAGGGAGCCAAGAAGTGGAAATGAATAGTAAGGGAAGCAAATTGGCTTTAAGCCAAGAAAAAATAGAGAGTAAGATAGAGGAAGCAGAAAGAGAGAGAAGAAAATTGCAGAGAATAGAGAAGCCGAGCTGACCTGCAGAGCAAAGGTAGCATCAAGTAGACAGAGAGAGAGAGAGAGTTCGAGGGTTTGTGAACACCATAGAAGGCTTGAGAGGTTCAAGAAACTCTTCTGTGTATACCTTTCTGGTATTGAGTGCCAAATTGGACTCATACCACTGAGACCAGTTGAGGTCAAGATTCAATAAGGGGAGTCTGTGTACTCTAGAGACTTGGGGGATCCAATTACAATCCTATTGATCATAATTTGTTAAGTGAGACTAAAATTAAGCTCATTATTGTAAAAAATTTGCTTTTAAGACATAATAGAAAGGTCACCATTGAATACTAGACCAGGGGACTTAACCCAGGAGGATTGGGTGAACTCCTTATTAAGCTTGTTGTGTTTTATGCGTTTTCTTACTGTTTCAGTGTTTGTGTATTTCACAATCTTATCGATCCGTTGCAAAAAATAACATAGACACACCCCAGCACATGAGTCTGTAATACCTTCATTAATTCTCTGAGATCATTTACGAGTGATTTGAGATCAGGTGGTATCAAAGTTGTAGGTTGTTAAGGTTAGACAAGCTTGTGTTGGATTTTGTTCTTGAATGCTAACTAGATCAAAGCTTAAATTAGGAGAAGGAGAGTTGGTTGAAACTAACCCAGAAATTGGAAGAGTATATCCGAAGAAGTAAATGTTAGAAGAAAGTCCCTTGGGACCAAACCCCCAATTTATAGATAGTTTCCTGGCCATGAGGGCCGTGGTGGAGGAAATGTATAGGGACTTTAGGAAACATAAATATGAAGATTCATTGGGCTCCAAACAAGACAAAGGAGAAGAAGAATCTCTCCTACATGACCACTATAAAGGCAAAGGGAAAGAAGAAAACTTTCTCACCCCTCCTAATAGCCCTGAACATAAAAAGAAGGCATCTTTGATTAAATTAGATGTTAAATTTTATTTACCAATATATGATGGAGATTTGAATGTAGAGAAGTTGGATAATTGGATCAGACAAATTGATGTTTATTGTAGAGTGCAAAGCATTGATTCAGACAAAAGTAAGATTCATCTGGCCAGCCTACGCCTTGGAGGCATTATGTTGGCATGGTGAGAAGGAAAGACACAAGCTGGCATGAAGAAACATGGTAAGATTCTTTTTTTCTGGAGTGAATTTGTTTCTGCAATAAAAAAGCAGTTCTATCCACTAGCTTACATGCAGCAAGCCATGATGAGCAGGCAAACTCTTCGCCAATTGAAAGGGAAAAGTTCACAAGGTTACACCCAAGAATTTAGGAAAAGAGCTTTGATTCTAGGAATTTCATAGACTCACCTGAGAATCTGTTGAAGTACATAGGTGGTCTACACAGCTACATGGGGCACACCATCCTCATGTTTAACCCCTCTACTATAGATGAGGTATCTGTTCAGGCTACACATCTAGAAGCTAGAGGTAAGAATGGGAACCTAGAAGTTGGGGGATCATCCCAACCCACTGCAAGCAAAAATAAGGAGAAAAGAAAACAAAAATGGAAAGAGAGGAAGAAAAAAAAGTCTTCATGCACTCACTATAAGAAGGATGGGCATGATGATGAGCACTACTGGATTTTGCATCTAGAGCTGAGACCTAAGAAGTTTGAGGGTAAGAAGAAGAAGACTGCTGCAGCTATTCGAAAGGATTTGGGGTTGGACTCAGTCAATGAAACAACAATCACAACCATAGGTATAAAAGGTAAAAATTCTGAAGCATCTACTAATAATTCTTCACAATCTACTAATAATGAATAAAATGAGAGAAAAAGACATGAGTTTTTCCTTATTCAAGTTATTTCCAAGCATCAAAAGATTGATACTTTGTTTGATAGTGGCTCACAAGTAAATTTAATTTCTAAAGCAATTGTAAAGAAGTTGGGTTTACTGACTACACCTCACAAGAAGCCATATCCATAGGTTGGTTATGTGATAAAGCACAACTACAAGTGACTAGACAATGTAAACTTAAGCTTTCTTTTGGGTCAGCATTTGTAGATGAGGTTGAGTTAGATATAGTTCCTTTGGATATATGTGGAATTGCTTTAGGAAGTCCCTACTTGTATGATAGAAAAGCTATTTTCTATAGAGATGAGAAGAAGTATCTACTCGTAAAGATGAAATCGAATATATTGTAAGAGATCATAAGCTCAATGTTTGGTCAATTTAGTGTGTCATAAATTGCTACATTAATTTGTTAATCTGGGAGTCGTAAACTGTTGAAGTGTGGCGCACTATATGTGCAAGATAACCTATCTCTTGCTTTTTGTCATTTTTGGTTTTTTTATTTTGTTTTTGGGTTTATCTTTGTTGATTTCTTAATGTGAGATGGAAATTCTAAAAGACAAGTATGGATACAAATGTTCAAGGCAATGATGTCCTTTATAATGATTTCCAAAACTTCAAACTTAAAAAGGGGTTTAAAACATGCACTGATAAAATTAATTCCTAAAAGAAAATGAAAATGTGCCACTATACTAGTCAAACAAATAGTGAACTATTGATCATGAAACCATTATCCTTGCTGCTGTCTAAATACAAAAGAAATTGTACTCAAATAATTCCAAAATTTGTAAGTAAAGTAAAGCTAAAATCAAATTACATCAACTCATATTCTGACCCCTCACTAGTTAGTCTTGCTATGGCTTTCGGAGGTAATCATAAACAACTTGAGCAATCTGATATCTAATTTGTAGAAAAGTAAACTAATATCAAATTACACACTCATACTGAAATCCCTCACCATTAGTCTCACTATGGCTTTCAGAGGTAACTGATAATGACATGAGAAATCCAATATCTAATTTGCAGAAAAATAAACTAATATCAAATTACACACTCATACTTCAATCTCACACCATTAGTCTCACTATGGCTTTCAGACATAACTAATAATGACATGAGTAATTTAATATCTAAGCCAACTAATAACGCCAATGAACATAACTAAATTAAACAAAACAGAGCTGGAATTAAAAACTAAGAAATGTAAGTCAGCAGAAAGATAAAACTGATTCCATGTCATTAGTCATTGTAAAACTATGCGCAAATTCCCGGGTTGCCTACTGTAATCTGGAACAAATACACTAATCAGCGTTAACAACAATGGAAAGCATGTAAAATTATGGACAAAAATAAAATTTTAGTACCATAAGAAATGCAATATAGACAAGTGAATAACTATGGCATAATGAACGTAAAAACACAGCATGAAACTATATAGCAATAAACAAAACCTCGGCATGTGTAGGGGCTCTCTGCACAACCTTGGGCAACAACTATCAACCACGAATTATGCTCAGAAACAGAGTCTTCTCATATATTTAGAATGCAGTCATAACGATGAAACAATGTCACAGCACAGTGGGCTCGCTAACAGTCAACAATACATTCCAAAAGACTAACTATGATGCGTATGGGGACGCATTATTTATAATAGAAGGCCACATAACTGATTTCCTAAAAACTGCGCTGACAGAGGACACATGAACAACAACATCCACGGATCTAGCATCATGGTTGCCGAGATGATGCAATCTAATGAAAGTGGCTTGCTGGATTTACATCGTGGATAGCCTACAGGTGTCAGCATGCCTCCAGAAGTCTAGAAACGGTCACGAAAATCTTTCACATGCCTGGAAACAGAGTGCTATTACCGTAGGATTCTTCTGTTGACCACGGCTTGACCATCATTGACTATGGCCTCTTCTGATGAATTCGACTGAGCCAATAGGACTCGGTCCATGTCCACATCATTTCCAACTTGCCCATGTGGCTCGATTTGCTTGAAGACACTTGCAATAGAGACTTTAACAAAAACAGCTGCGGAAAGTTGAACTAGCTGCGGAAAGTGACAAGATTCCGTAGCTCATAAGCAAAAATCTAGTTCAAATAGCAACACAAAGACATAGTCAAGAAACCACTTTAATTGCTCTTTTATAACTAATATGCAATGATATTGACAGCTTAGGAGGTTCAGGTAAATGGAAAGAATCTAGAAAAAGGTGTAGGAAAGATGCAAGTTTGGGGCTCAACATACCCCCACTGTGAAGGTGTTGCATGTCCCCATGCAACCAAAATTTTGACTATCCCCCCTTCAAACCATATGTTCTGAAGCTTCTGCTAGTACATCCAGCCCCCTTCTTTTCTTTTTTGATGTTGCTAACATCCTGGGCTTCTTCATCAAACATCTAAATTTAAGATTGATAAGTGCTCTAGTTATCTTCTTGCACTTTTTCTTCAATTTCTTGTTCTTTTTCTGCCATAGTCCAAGATGTAGCATGGTATTGTCATGAATGATCTTATCCAGTCTACTATGCTCCTTTAATGCTTCATTTTCATGTTTAATATGTCTGTTGAGGACCTCTAACTCAAAAATTTCCAATTTCAATGACTGAATTTGAGCGTCTTGTGCTGGATGAGGCTGGATGGATGAGGTGCTAGGACATGTGGCTCTCTTTTCCAAGGATTCTATATAATCATACATCTCCTGCTGATTTGGGTCTATCTCGGGTGAAGTTTTCCTTGGGCTGACCCCAAAGTCCTATTGAGGAGAACTGATTTCACAGTCTGGCCGAGAAGGAATTATGTCAACATCTAGAGGACTAGTTTCAATGTTTGGCTGAGAATGAGTTGGGCTACGGCCAGCTGGAGGTTGTTTCGGTGTTCCTTCTCCCAAATAAATAAAATGTGGTTTCTTTTTTTGTGCCTTCCTCCACTTTCCCTTAAGCCTGCTACTTCTTCTTAAATACTGTGGGCTAGTTCCCTCTTCCTAATTACTTTGTTTTCCTTTTTCTTTCCTCCTGTCTGCAGTTGATTTTCCTTAGAGGTGAGTTAGCCTTTCAGACAGTGGCTGGTGGTCCTCCTCTAAAGAAGGTTCTGGTGATTGGTAAACATCCTCTATGCTTCTTTTCCCTTTCAAACTATTTTGCTTTTTATCCTTGGTTCCTTCCAGCTTTTCTTCTTGATCAACTTCTTTGGTTCTGCTAATAGGAGGGTTTTGAATTCTTATAATAGTTTCCCTTTTCCTACTCTTCCTTACTGTACTGCTCTCGGGCACTTCAGGAGGATCTTGAAAATAATTTCTCACTAAAAACCGTTCCCAGGTATCCCTTTTTTTCTTCAATTGGTCTTCAATTAAAATTTTCACCAGCCCATGATGATACAAGTGGGGATCTATATGCTCTATATTCTTTTGGACTGTTGTGCACATCTTTTTCAAGCTCAACAATAAAAGGTAAGGTAGGTTTAGGCTTTGATTCTCTAAAAGGTTCATCAACAGTCGAGTATGATACATATACATTGCTCCAAAATGACCCTCACACGTAATGAACTTTTGAGTAACCAATAGTAAACTGGCCCATTTCTCCTCTAAGGCATAAACAGGAATTCCTCTTTTGAATATAGTCACATCCATACCTCGGTTAAGTAGGATCACTCTCCAAGATTTCTAGTCAATGCTCTTGTTCTTGAACCTGTTAGCACTCAAATCTGCCTTAGGCTGAAATAAGGTAAAACTCGAGGCTACATCAAACCACGCTCAGCCTCGTAGCTAGCCCTACGAGGACAGGAGAGGGCTCTCTCTGAGTCAATCTCGGAAAGAGGTGATCAATGAGGTCGAGATGACTAATTTGATAACTAATTTTAGGCTAGGTATGAAGTACAAGGAGTTTGAAATTGATTTTTTGAAGATTTGTTGAATTCAAGGGAAAGGCAATTTTGGGTGCCAGGATGAGGCACATTTTTTTGCAGAGGTCTGCTTGGGGCAAGATAGACGATTGTTTTGATTCCTTTAAAGAGATTGAATGGATAGATCTGAGTGGTGAGGGGTTAAGGAGAGCAAGAAACTTTCAAGGATTCTCCATAAACAGACGAAAACATGGAAAATTAAACAAATTTAAAGGCAGAGCATAGCAAATTATGGATTCTACCTTAACACTTCATTTTCAATTGCAGAAGGTAAGAGAAGGAAAGTGATGCACATAAACAACTTACAAATACTGAGAGAAGCACACCATCAACACATAAAGCCACATGAATCCAAAATAGTGCTGCAAAACCCCGTTCTTCCTTTGCCAAAATTGCAGATAAAATATGTACAATAGAGTGTCAAGCTATTCCCAAGAGTCCAACCCTGAAAATGACTAAGAAAATACATAATATAGGCAAGCCAACACATTCCCTTGCCTCTAGCGGTCGAGCTAATCATCCTAGGTCTGTTTCACCATTCTAAACCAAAAGCACTACAATCTAGGCAGTGAAAACAACTTGCCTCTATAAGCTAGGAAACCAATTCATTCATTAAATTTTTGCTATTTTGTGAATGAATCATCTAGAATAGGTAAAAGTGAGTCCAAAATAACATAAGGTTTCATTAATTACATCAAGAGGGGTTAAAAATCACATCACAAGTCAACACTAGTCAAACTGGCTTCATTTGCTGAGCTGAGGATGAAAATTGTGCCAAAAAACCCCGTGCGCCGCGCGCCTAAGCCCTGTGCGTCGTGCGCCTTTCCACCTATTTTTGGGGAACTTCCCGGCATCCAAATTGAGCTCAGGTTGGCTTGTTGGAAAGCCCTGGATGTCTACTTTCTAACCCAGGTAGAATTTTGCAATTTGGTGTCCATTTGACCCTCCAAAAGTGCATTCTCCCGGAAGTACTTCCTACTGGTGCAAAAAGTGGCAAAAAGGTGATTTTCATGGTGTTTTTGAGCCTTTTGGTCACCCAGAACTTGATGAAATGCTTTGGAAATAGCTGAGCATGTATAATTCATCTTGACAAATCCAAAACTACAAGCCATTTGTGATTTGGACCTCCCAATCTTATGGGTCACGCGCTGCGCGCTACGCGTTGAGCCAAAAAACCTGTTTTGCAAGCCAAAAATCTCAAAATGACAAAATTTTCTCCAAATTCTTTGAAATTTGGGCTGAAAGGGCCTCATCAAGTGACATGCTCAGCCAAAGAGGCTTCGGCCAAGATCCGGAGTCTATCCTCCCTTTCGACATTTAGTGCCCTCCCGGTGTATGCAATTTTTTTGTAGAGTCGTTGTCTTGGTCATATGATGTATTGGTGCCCGCCTCCATGGTATTGAAATTCTATGCCAAGAGTATGTTTGATCTGTTGAAAATGAGAATGAAGGCTTGATGTCTTTGTCTTCAAGTGCCAAATATGCTAAAGGGAAATGAGGAAGAATACAACCTTGGTAACACACTGTTTTCAAACCCTATAACACTTTTTATATTGACAAAAGGAGGGCTTCAAACTTGGATATCCATGGAAAAAATTTCATGAAACCATTACATTTATCTTTCAAAAGCCAAGCACAAGTGGTGGATGTGAGCCTACCTGCAAATTTGTACGAAGAGGAGGCGATTTGATGCCTTTCCAAGCAAATTTCAGGCTTAATACCCAATGCGCCACGCACCTCACCCAATGCGCCACGCGCCTCTGATGCGCCGCACGCGTGTAATTTTACACTACGTTTTTTAGCCTGATGCGCCGCGCGCCCCTGATGCGCTGCGCACCTTACCTAATGCGTCGCACGCACCCAGCTACATAGTGCATTTTGCAGGAGGCTTTTGGAGGCCTTCCCGGTGTCTAAATCAGGCGCAGGATAGCTCGTTGAAAATCTTTTTGAGTCTACTTTCCAATCCAACTAGAATTTTTCAATTTGGAGTTCATTTGCCTTGTCAAAAATCAAATCTCCCAAGACTGGCCAAAATGTGCCAAGTGAGGCTGCCTCAAGGCGGAGTGGTGTTGCAGTCAACTTGTGGATGCCTTCCTCAACTCCAAATTGAGCTCATGATAGCTCATTGGAAAGCACCTTGTGTATAGTTATAATTTGACTCATCATGAAAGTCATTTGGCTAACCATGCTAGGAGAAATCTTGATTTTCCCAAGGTCACTTCAGAGGTGCATTCAATTCTCCTCAGGAAATGGTATTTTTGATTTTTCTCTAAAACCAGGATACCTCTATAAAACGTGAGGGAGGTTTTTCTTCTCTGGCATGTTGGGGACAAAAACCTCTCTCCGTTTTCAAAAATTCATATTTTATTGCTCTGAAATATCTTTTGAGTGAAACTTATCCCGATGTGTGAAACAAGGGATTTTGGCGAAATGAAGGGGATAAGGGGCTTCTAAATTCTTGCGGAAATTATGGGAAGTAGGGAGGGATGTTAGGAAGCAGGGGAATGTGGAATCTCAGAGATCGAGTGAGGGGAAGGGTTCCAAAAGGGCAAAACATAGGCCCAACCTAGAAAATTGCCAGGTTGTAGCAAGAAACTAGGGTTTGTGCAAAAATGAGGAATTTGGGGGATATCAGTGATGGGAAATGTTTAATAAGGTACATTAAGGATAGGGGAAGGTGTGTGAACATTAGGATACAAGTTTTTTCGATGATTTGACCATCTAAGAGAAATTACCTCCAAAACCCTAGGAGAGGGAAATGGACCTTACCTAGGCACAACTGAAGCATGAACAAGGTGTAAAATGACCCAACGGAACCTGACATGATGATGAAAAACCTCTGAATAATGGTAAACTAAGCTAAATGGTGACATGGACCAACATTTGGACAATTTTGAAAAGAGTGAAAACAAACCCTAGACCTAATGCCTAGTGACCAAATTTTGCTTGAAGACTTATTGAAATGACAAAATTTGACCTTGACACCTTAAAATCACTTTGTAAGAGCATGTTTGATCACTGAAGGAAGGCTGCAAAGACTGACACTAACAGAACCAATGTTCACCTTCTTAAGGGAGTTCTGTAGTAGCTGCTATGGATGTCTCGGTCACTGTAAACTTGAGGTTCCCAATTTCCACCTCCAGGTCGTTGAAAGACCTCACAAAAGCTTTTGTAACCTCCTTATTGTAGCCTTTGAACTTTTGAATAAACTGAAACCATATTTCCTTTTTCAATATGTTCTTTACTTACGGGTATCCTTCCATAAATTCCGGCCCCTCTGGTTTTGCCGTCAACAACCGACCCATTCTTTCCTTCTGTTCTATAATTTGTCTGCATGAGAAGGGCTGGACTAGCGGGAATGAATATGGTTTATGGAGAAAATCGATGACTGTAAGTAGAAACCAGAGGACAGGCAGCAAAACAGAGGACAGGCAGCTGAGGTGAATTCACAGAATAGATCAGAGTCTTATGTGAATGAGGTGGTAATGTAGCCATGGCTTCAATAAAACAGTAGGGGAGTGATGGAATTTTTTTTAAAATGGACAGCTGTGGAGTAGACATAAGCACATTAATGAAATGGATGCAGAATCTATGCGGTGGAGGAGAACCATAATCAAATCAACCACGTCTCATAATTACAGGTGGAGTGTAAAAATGCATCCAAACTTGAGTTAGATCCGAGAATTAATCATGAGGCCATTGGAAAAATAAATGTATGATTCGTGGAAGGATGTCATGGAATGAAATGGTTATGGAGGCTATCACGCTAATCATTGCATATAGTGGAGCTTTGTGATTTAATAACTATGCAAAAATGTGTTTTGAATGCCATTTGAAATAAATTTTTACTCATACCTTGGAATTTTTGCCACTTTTTGTCCATAACCTTTGATCAACTGCCTTGTTGATGCCTTTAGGTGCCCCATGTCTTCATACTATGTCCTCGATCATACCTGCATTTGATTTTTATTATTTTTTCCTATTATCTAACTGCCAATGTTGAATGACAGGATGCTAGTTGCGGAAACACAACTGGCGTGGAATCAATGAGAAGTTGCGGAAACTGGTATTGGCTGCGGAAACTAACTTAGCGACCATATGACTGAATGAGATGGATACATGATGATTGACTTATTGGAAATGGTCATAAAGCTTTTATTAGTGGAATGAAATGGAGTTGAATGAAATGAAGTGGTGTGGAATGGAAATGAGATGGAGTGGAATGGAAATGAGATGGAGTGGAATGAAAAATGAGAAAGAGAGAGATTTTTTTTTGGAAAATATAGGGCGTCAGGAGTTCCTAATTTTCGCCCTGTATTTTCTTTATAAGACTGCCAATCAGTGATTGGTTTTCAGGCTTATACATTTTTTTTTTTTTGGAGAACAAAAAAGAACAAAAGCTAGGCTGGTGGAGAAGGATTCTTCTTCACTTGCCTTATTGCAGAGTTTTCTTGAAAGATTTTGACAAATTCCTCTTTTGAGAGTGGTTTATGATAGATCTTCAATCGGTGACCATTCACAATAATAGGAGTTTGAAATTCATCAATGGTTTTGATTCTTACTGCTCCATTGCTAAAGACTTTGTCAATCTCATATGGCCCAAGCCAATGAGTTTGAAATTTCCCTTTGAAGTCTTTAAACTTGGAATCAAATAGCAATGCCCAGTCTCCTTCTTGAAACTTTTTCTCTTTGATCTATTTATCATGCCACTTAGCTCTTTGATATTGAACTAGATCAGTTCTTAGGATTGCCTCTTGTCTGATCTCATCTAGCTCATTCAACTGCTCCATTCTATGCTTTTGGGCTTATGATAGATCCATCCCCAACTGAGCTGCCATCTTGAAGGTTTTGACTTGGAACTCAATGGGGAACAAGACTTCTTTCCCATAAACAAGTTCATAGGGAGAATGTCCTGTTGTATTTGTCTATGTAGTTCTGTAGGCCCACAAGGCTTCAGGAAGCCTTTTTGCCCAATCTCTTCTGTGTAGATGAATAGTTTTGGTGATGAAACTTTCGAGAACTTTGTTTGTAGACTCCACTTGACCATTTGCTTGCGGGTGGTAAGGAGTAGATCTTCTGTGCTTGATTTTGTATTCTTCCATCAGCTTCTCCACCAAGTTAGATGTGAATTGACTTCTCTGATCTGTCACAATTTCTCTTGGAACACCAAAGCATGTAAAAATATCCTCATAAAGGAAATTAACAACTGAATTTTCAGTAGCAGAAACTAACGCTTTGGCTTCTACCCATTTAGTGACATAATCAGTACATACCAATATATACTTCTTTCGCTTAGATGGTGGATTAATAGGTCCAATGAAATCTAAGGCCCATTTTTCAAAGGGTTCGATGAGTACCTGTGCTTGCAATGGAATTTCATTTGAAAGGGTAGGTTTCCCTACTTTTTGGCAGTTGTCGTACCTTTTAACATATTGTTTTGCATCTTTAAAGAGGGAAGGCCAAAAATATCCTAAAGAGAGGATTTTATAGGCTGTCCTTTAGTCAGCAAAGTGTCTGCCGCATGGTTCATCATGACATGCCTTAAGGACATCAGGCATTTCATCTTCCTTAACACATCTTCTGATCACAAGATTTGGCCCTGTTTTAAACAATTCGCTAGAAATCCATGAATATTTTGAACTCTCCTGAATAATATTTCTTCTTTCACTAGGAAATAGATGTGGAGGTAGTTTCCCTGTAACAAAATAGTTAGCAATATCTGCATACCAAGGGGTTTTAGTAGTTATTGCAAATAAATATTCATCAGGAAACTTATCCTCTACAGGAGAATCTTCTTTAGTATTCTGAATCCTAAACAAGGAATCAGCGACTGTATTTTGTTTCCCTGGTCTGTCCAACACAATAATATTGAATTATTGCAAAATTAGGAGCCATCTTGTAACTCTGCCATTAGTAACAGGTTTGTTAATTAGATATCTAATCGTAGAATGATTAGTATGAATAAAAGTTTCATAGCCTGTTATATAATGTCTAAACTTATTGATTGCATGAACAACAACTAAGAACTCTTTTTCAGTTATAATATAGTTTAACTCAGTGGGAGTGAAATTTTTGCTGGTATAGTAAATGGCATAAGGGACTAAATCTTTTTGACCCATCACAGCTCCTAGAGCTATATCTGAAGCATCTGTAGAAATATGTAAAGGGTGTTTCCAATTTGGTCCTCTCAAGATAGGCGCTTTAGATATTCTGGTTTTCAATGTTTCAAATGCTGCTTGACAATCAGGATCCCATTTGAATTCACAGTCTTTTGTAAGAAGTTTGAAGAGTGGAGATGCTATTTTAGTGAAGTTTTCTATAAATCTTCTATAGTATCCAGTAAATCCTAGAAAACTTCTAACATCTCTTTGAAAATTTGGAATAGGCAACTTG
>APFE030018073.1:52939-81620 GCA_000404065.3 Pinus taeda
TTCTCATCCTTGGGAAAGTGTTTCCATGGACTTTGTTGGAGGACTGCCTAAATCTAGGAAAGGTCATGACTATCTATACGTTGTTGTGGATAGGTTCAACCAAATGTTTATTTTGATACCTTGTAATAAGTAGATTACAGATGAAAAAATTGCATAGTTGTTCTTTCAACATGTATGGGTTCATTTTGGAATACCCACTTCGATTGTATTTGATCAAGATTATCAATTTGTTGGGAATTTTTGGTCGAGTCTGTGGGAATTGATGGACACCAAACTGAAGAAGAGCACAACCTTTTATCCACAAACAGATGGCCAAATAGAAGTGGTCAACAAGACAGTGATCTAGTTTCTCAGAGATTATTGCACCAAGCATCCCAAACTCTAGGATGAACATTTATGTTATGTACATCATGCTTACAACCAAGCTAAACATTCTTCTAAACATAGATCTCCTTTTGATACCTATTTCGGTTTCACACCAATGTATCCCATGGATTTTGTCTTTGATAAAGACATAGTAGTTGATGAACACAGTGATGTGGACAAGGAAACCAAGTTCATTGAACAAATCTAAGAGATTCACTAGGCAGTACAAGAACAACTAGAAAAGAGCCAAGCCAAATACAAGGCAAGGCATGAAAAGCATTGGATGGAGCATAGTTTCCAAGTTGGTGATCAAGTTTGGCTATATATTAGCAAAGATAGAATGCAAGGTGAAGTTAAAAAGCTAAAGGCAATAAGGTATGGACCTTTCAAGATACTTGAGAAAATTGGTGAGAATGATTTTCGCCTTGATTTACTAGTTTACATGCACATCTACTTAGTCGTTAATGCAGATAGTGTGAGACTATTTGAACCTTCATTAATTGAAGATCCCAAAGAGCAGAGTCAATTGCCTTCTATTCATGATCTGTTACTTGAATATCTCAATGAATTGCAGCAAGACACAGTTCTAGATAGGAAGGTGAGGACAAAATGTAGGGGAGATGTTGAGTACCTCGGGATTGGACACAAGGGTTCAAAGCCAAGCAGTGCAAAGTGGATAGAGATTGGACAAGTGAGACAACTATACACTCACGTAGTCGATCCTTGAAAACCAACTTTTGGTGGTCCAAAGATTTTTCAATGGGAAGGCCGTGATCTGAATTGGATCCTTAAACTCTCTTAAAGTTTCCCAAACTCTGTAAAAAATCATTGTGAAG
Source organism: Pinus taeda (assembly GCA_000404065.3). Classification (NCBI taxonomy): domain Eukaryota; kingdom Viridiplantae; phylum Streptophyta; class Pinopsida; order Pinales; family Pinaceae; genus Pinus; species Pinus taeda. Next base: position 54,142 of record APFE030018073.1, read on the forward strand.
TTTCAAAGTCTTATGGATGTCGAGCTTATCAAAAATAACCTCTAAACAATGGAAATTTGTGGTCAGCATGAAACAACGAGGACCCTTGGTCAAAGCGCATAGACTGTTAGCCCATGGTGACCATGCACTAGCACAAATTGACAAATGAGAGGTCAAATCCAGAAACAAGGGTGGTTTTTGATACATGATTAGTGTTGAAGTGCTAATCGCATATCGCAGGGCATCCCCCTTAGTGAAGGAAAGTCCCCAAGCATTCAGTCATGAGGACAACATCAAACCATACGAAAATATCTGATTCCATCAGAAGGTGCGTCCCGCGCTAAAACCGGTAGGATATCGGAAGGGCTTCAAGCGATAAGCAGGTTTGACCGAGTCTTGCCCAATGCCATACACTGGGTGACATGTGTCCAATAGATGAGAGAGAAAACCTTTCACACTGGATGGGTAAAGGTCATGCTGCTTACCCTCCCGATATGGATAGAGCTCATAGGATCTGGAGGCTCCAGATCAACGAAGGAGAAATGATTTGATGGATGACTATATTTGACAGGGAAATAGGCTGAGTCATATGAGATTTTAGGTCTGGTATGATCGATGAGTTGGCAGAGGAATCAGTTTCAAGGGCAATCTTGGAGAAACGAAAATAATCACCGTTGAAAGAGAACTGACACTTAATTCATGGAGAAATAGGTGGCCACCACTCTGTGAAGTGTTACACAGTGATGTGACGTAGAGTAGGGGAATTCAAGGAGACAGAGGCATCAGATCTAGGGAGCTGGGAAGCAGAAACAAACAGTAAGGGAAGCAGATTGGCTTTAAGCCATGAACAGACAGAGAGTAAGACGGAGGAAGCAAAAGGAGAGAGAAGCAAATTGCAGAGAACAGAGAAGGCAAGATGACCTACAGAGCAAAGACAACATTGATCAGATAGAGACAGAGAGAGTTTGAGAGTTTGTGAACCCAAAAGAAGGCTTGAGAGGTTCAAGCAACTCTTCTGTGTATACCTGTCTGGTATTGAGTGCCAAATTGGACTCATACCACTGAGACTAGTTGAGGTCGAGATTCAGTAAGGGGAGTGTGTGTACTCTAGAGACTTGGGGGATCCAAGTATAATCCTAATAATCATCATCTATTAAGTGAGACTCAAATTGAACTCATTATTGTAACAACTCTACTTTTAAGACACAATAGAAAGGCCACGATTGAAGGCTCGACCAGGAGACGTAGTCTAGGAGGATTGGGTGAAATCCTTATTAAGCTTGTTGCATTTTATTTGTTTTCTTACTGTGTTCTCTTACTGTTTCAGTGTTTTTGTATTTTGCAATCTTATCAATCCGTTGCATAAAATAACATAGACACACCTAGCACGTGAGTCTATAATACCTTCATTAATTCTCTGAGATCATTTACGAGTGATTTAAGATCAATGACCTCCACAAGGCCCATCATGACAGGTCAGGAGGATGTCAAAGACTTTATCCTCCCTGACACATCATCTCAAGATCTGATCTGGGCCATGTTTGAATAGATTTCCTCCAATCTAGGTGAAAGGGGTGCTTTTCCTTGCTATGCTGCTCTTCTCTTTTGAGGACAGGTGTGGTGCGAACTTCGCTAAAACCAAGTAGTTTGTTATATCAACAAACCAGGGAGAGAGTATTGATATAAAAAATAGGTGTTTGTCTGGTAGTTGGTCATCTACCATTCCTTCTTCACCTACAGGCAAATTCAGTCTAGACAAAAAGTCACCAACAACATTCTCTTTACCATGATTATCAATAATTGTCAAATCAAACTGCTGCAGTAAAAGCAACCATCTAATAATGCAAGCATTTACATCTAGTTTGTTCATTAAATATCTAATTATAGCATGATCCGTGCGCACAAAGGTTTGGTAGCCTATGATATAATGTATGAATTTGTTTAAGCAATGCATGACAAGTAGGAGTTCCTTCTCGGTCATTGTATAGTTTAACTTTGCCTTTGACAAGTTTTTGCTTATAAATTATAAGGAATGAGGTAACTTTTCATCAAATTGTCCTAAGGCTGCTCCTATCACTTTATTCGAAGCATCTGTGTGAATGTGAAATGGTAGGGCCTAGTTTGGGCCTCTTAGAACTAGGGCAATCACGAGCTTGCTCTTCAAGGTATCAAGGGTTTCTTGACATTTTTTTGACCATATGAACTCAACATATTTGCCTAGGAAGTTAAACAAAGGAGAGGCTATCTTGCTGAAGTCTTTAATGAATCTTCTGTAATATCTGGCTAAGCCTAGGAAACTTCTGACATCTCTCACCTTTTGACGAGGTGGGACCCTTTGGATGATGTCAATTTTGTTGGGGTGAGCTGACAGTCATTGTTGAGATATTTCATGACCTAGCATGGTCCCTTCAGTCATAAAAAATTCACATTTTTGGAGACTGAGGGACAGGTTCATCTCAATACACTTATCTAAAATTTTTCCTAGATTAGATAAAGCTTCCTAAAAGTCAGATTCATAAGGAGTAAAATCATCCATGTATATTTCTACTGCATCATGAACTAGTTTAGAAAATATGCTCAATACTGCTCTTTGGAAGGTGGTTGGAGCATTACACAAACCAAAACAAAAGACCTGGTATGCAAAGGTACCCCAAGGACAAGTGAAAATGGTCTCATCTTGGTCTTCCAGGCTTATTTGAATTTGATTGTACCTGCTAAACCTATATATGAAGGAGAAAAACTTTTTCCCTACCAGACCATCTAACACTTGATCTATGAAAGGTAAAGGAAAGTGGTCCTTTTTAGTGGCTTTGTTCAATTCTTGATAGACGACATAGATTCCCCACTTACCATTTTTACTTGGCACTAGCACAAAAGGAGAGACCCATTCACTGTCAGAAATGGGATAGATGAATCCTGCATCCAACAATTTTGTAGTTCTTCCTTAACAATATCTTTAAGTGTTGCGTTCATCCTCCTTTGAGGCTGCCTAACTGGCTTGCAATCTTCCTTGATGTATATATGATGAGTACATAGTGAATGGTGCACTCCCTTCATCTCCTTATAACTCCAAGTGAAGGCATCTAGATGTTTTCTCAATAGGCCATATAGCTCCTTCTCTTGGGAAGGAGATAGGGATCGACTGATTTTTAGTGTTCTTTCTGGGTCGAACTCTATATTTTTGACATAGAGAGAAGTAGGCTCGGCCACACAGCGATTAGTTAAGGGGTTGTTTTGGGTTTCTCTTACTATGTCTCCTAATGGTGATACACTTGGGGGTGGATTCCGAATCAAATTTTCAATCATATCATCCTCATCTTGTGGGTTTCCTACCATGCAGATTTCCAATGCACAAAGGGGTGCGAAGTAAACTTCATCTTCATCCTCCTCCTCCATCCAGAGAGGTAGATCATGTTCTAGCAAGGGTTGGGCAGGAGGATATAAAGTCAACTGCTTCGAGATATGCCCATTCTTGATGTTCATGTTCCCATCTTAGCAGTTGATGTAGGCATATACTGTAGCCAATCACGGTCTTCCCAGAATGAGAGAATACCTACTGAGCTTTTCCTTTGGCTAGAGAACTAAGAAATCAACAAGGTACTCCCAAGAATCAACAAAGACCATCACATCTTCCACAATCCCCTTAGGGGTCACGGTGGAGAGGTCTGCTAGCTACAACACCGTCGTGGTCTTCCTCAAGGAGCCCTGGAGGTTAAGTTTGAGCATTGTGTCCTTCATCATCACATTAATGGCAAGTCCCAAATAAATCAAGGTATGTGGGACCATTGTGTCATTGATGTGGACATCAACTACTGGGCTTCCAAGATCTAGATATTTTTGGACAAATTATCTGACCCAACATTAGGTTGGACATTTATCCTATGACATTGATGGTTGGGGAATCTCCCTTCCACCCTCCTGGATGCCTAAAGAATTTCTCTTTGATCAACCTATTGTAGATAGGTACACCTTTATGGCTTGGAGAAGTGGTATCTTTACACATAAATGTTTCAGTTCTCCCATGAGTTCAATCTCTTCTGGGGTATGCTGGATTGTCATGGATAGTCTCTTAGGAAAGGGTGGATTTGCTTTAGGTTTGCTTTCCTCTTTATCTTCCTCAACCTCCCTAGGTGGAGGATGGATATCTGGGAAAACTTTCCCAGATTGTAAGTTGATTTCTTGAATCTCCACAGCATAAGTTGGGCATGATGGTTCCCCACTATACACTTGTTGAGCTTGTTTGTTGTTCAGGTTCGAATTTGGCTGGGTAGGAATTTGGGGTTTCCTCGCTGGAGCAGAAGGTAACAGTTGTGGTTGTGCAGGTGGTGGAGGAAGAAGAGCAGGAGGTGAGTGCTATTGGGGCATTCACCCCTCATGAGATGCATTCCACTGAGGTTGCGGCTGAGCATAGTGTTGAAATGAATGAGTAGTTATTTGAGCATGATATTGAGATTTGAAGGACCAAGAAGGAGGTGTGGACCAGGAAGGATGAGCAGGGGGGCCCTAAGAAGGTATGGAGGTGATGTAGTTGGGGTGGTAGTATGCCTGAGATGTCCCTTGCTTCCCCTGATGGTATGGTCTAGGTATATAAGGCCTACTTTGGTTTATGTAATAGATCTGTTCAGTGGCTCCTTCAGCCCCTTGGTATATAGCTTTAAGAGTGGGAAAGGAAGGGAACTTATCTGTAGAATGATTTTCTTCATAGACTAAACAAACATATATAGAGTTCAATGGGCATTGATTCCTAGGATGCTTCCTCATGCATCTAGGACAAAAAATGGCTATAGCCCTCTCTGCATCCTCTTTCCTTCTTTTGATATCTAAGGTATCCATTTGCATGGCAAGAGTCCACAACATCTCACTCTTGAAGTCTTCTAGCATGCTTCCAATTTCCCCTTTTATGGATGAATTGGAAGAAGAGGTACTAGCTATTGTTTGAGCCCCCCTAACTTTCTTTCTGGCTACTCTAGAATGGTTTCTAAAAATAGTCTTTATGTCCTTATAAGGAAGTTGGTAAATCTCTCCCCTGGCCAGTAGATGGAGGCTGTTTGAAAGGTCTTCCTAGATTCCCCTGAGCAAGACCAACTTCAGAGACTCAGGGTCAAGTATACACCTGACCCTTTTCTGATTAAGCTAGAACCACTCTTCGTAGTCTTCCACAGACTCATCACTTCCCATGGTCATTCAAAAGATTTCTTCTTTAGTATCTTTTAACCTACAATAGTCTTGATACTTGTTGTTAAAGGTTTGCTGCATCTGAGCCCAAGTTGTAATGCTATTGCCAGGTAACCCCATGAACCATCGCAATGCTGTGTCCATGAGAGTAGAAGGGAATAATTTCAACTTTTTCTCATCTTCTGCATAGTCATAAGTTCGATAGATGACGACAAACTCAAACAAGAAGGTGTCAAGATCTTCTGTTGTTAGGCCATGGAAGTGAGGTAGGGCTAAAGGACTTATATTTTTCATTTTGGTGTCCCCATTGGTCTCCTGAATTAGAAAGGTACCCACTATTCTTTCTCCATTTCCCCTAGCATTTTTGTTTTCAGCCATTGGCTCTAGAGGAATGTTTTCTTCTTCTTCTTCCCCTATACGTTCTTCAAATATGTCTAGTTGTTCACCCAAGGGTTCTTCTTGAGTGCAGCCGCTGAAGAAGAGAGAAGGTTGGTTGTGTGGAGCAGTGGGGGTGTTGGGCAAAAATTTCCCTGAGTTATCTGTATTCCTACAAGGCATGAAAGGAAATCTTTTTGGTTGGCTTTTTCTTTTCACCACACTGATAGTACCTGTAGAAACTGAAATTGTGATTGAACAAAACAAATTGCAACTAGCTAAAATGAACTTGATAAATGGAAATTTGCAGAATTGAAAAGGAAAACAAGGAAATGCAGATTTGAAAGAAAGGAAATGACTAGTCTACTTTTGTGGAAATGAAATTTGTAGAACTAAAAAGGAAAGCAAAGAAATGTAGAACTAAAAGAAAGGAAATGACTAGTCTACTTTTGCTAGAATAAAATATTAGCAGAATGTTGTAGTAGAAAATAAAAGAAAGCAGTAATCATAGAATACTCTGACACTTCGTAGGCAATGGTGCTAAAAAGTGGTGAGCGGTAGTATTGCAGCAAGAATGCTACAACTCCTGGGATGTGAACTTTACTTTTATCAACTCGGTAATTCGTAACAAACTTGGAAGCGTCGGTGCTATATACACAAGTACTAGCTCTTACTGTGGGTTGTCACTTGGTCAGCTAACACAAGGTCACTAGGAGCTCAAGCCAACTTCTATAGATCTTAGAAGAAGCTTTATGTCTGATGAAAGAAAGGATGATTACCCTACAAAAGCTACTCTAATTGTAGAAAGGAAAAAGACTTGAATGTAAAGAAAGACTTAGTAAACCCTAATTAATAAGATAATTCTACTTTTTCCAAAAACACTATGAAAACCATGAAAACAATGCCATTACCTACTCAAGAAAGTAAACAGCGTCTAACCATGCTATCTCTGGAAGTAAATAAGCAAAAAAAAAATATGTTTTTGGATTTTTATGTGTTTTTATGTGAATTTGACATGCAGTGAACAGGTGGAGGTAAAGGGTGGTTTTGGAGCTTGGAAGGATGGAATATGGTATGCATGGGTGCTAAGAGGTCTTAGGTGGTCTCCTGGAGGCTTTTCCCACACTCGACCTTCAAAAGAAAGCCTACAGGAAAAACTACAAGAGGACACAGGGAAACTACAGGAGGAAAACAGGGAAACTACAGGAGGAGGCCGAGAGAAATTTCCACTATTCTGAGGGTGTGAGAGTGGGTGAAAAAGGTAGATGAAGGTTGGAAGGAGGTGTTAAGGTGCCTAAGGTCTATCATGAACCACCAGGAGAGAGAAAGATGACTGAGTTTGCTCAAGGAGAGGGGAAGAAGTCTTATGAAAGATGAAGGAAATTAGGGCATAATTGAGGTGAGTTTTAAGAAGACCTATAGGGCCTGGATCAGATGGAGGATGTGACTGCTGTCAAGATAGCCTACTTCTAGAAGATATTTGATGGAAAGGAACTGATAGTTAACCAAGAAGATCAAGAAACCAATGAGATGAGTGAATTTAGGAAAAAAAGAGTTTTTCATAAAAATGGTCTAAACTATGATGTATGAAAGGAAATGCTGAGAAATGTTGCAAGCAAGGAAAGCGTGAAAGAGGACTATTGCAAATCAAGAAGCAAACATGACAAGGAAGATCTGAAGCAAAGCAGAACTAGACTATTAACCTATTAAAAAGCTGCAAACATTAGAAGTCCTATGAACGAGGAAAATCTGTGCTTTTGGGGCAGTAAGAGGATCTTTGACTCAAATCATGGTCCCAAAGGGAGGAAGAGAGGCTAAGGCACTATTTCTAGCCTTTTGAATATTTTTTGATCATTGTTCAACTTACTTTACAAAGAAAAAATGGAAGCAAACTACTAAATCATGAAAACCAATCTATTCTTAAGCATGAAATAAATACATCTAACAACAAATTAATCTACAACTGAAGTAAGCATACAAATACAAGCAAAGAGAAGCCTGGCTACTTGGATTGGGCCCTAACCTAAGAGCTTCAGCCCTCTGAGGTAACTCAGTGCTAGCTTCAAAAGGATTCAATCTTCATCATCCAAAAAATAGCAACTTTACATGAAACTATCACAAAATAATAAACTCGACATTTCAACAGAGTTTACATAAGAAAAAATCGACCCTAGTGAGGCCCTAGGCCTCTCTACTTATACATTTGAAGCTACCAACAACTTCTTTAAAATCAAGGAGGCTTGGCTCCCAAAACTCGAGATAACTATTAGTCATCCTCCACTTGCTCGGCTACCTTCTAGTGCATGATTCAGTTGCTTGTACTCCAAGCTGAATGAAGGGGAATTCAAAGTGAGGAGTAATAAATGAGGGGGATTCCCTCCAATAAGTCCTCTCCTCTATCTACTTCGAGCTATTGTTGTCATTTGAACATTTCATCCTTGACTTTGACCTCAAAATTCATCAATAATCTGCATTAAACACATGTTAGACCACATGGCATCATAACTAGCTCAACTCACTCTATAAGCATAAATATAATTAGAAAAGAATACAATAAGCTAAGAGAATGGTTGATTTGACTAGGTTAGGAGGTAAAATGAGCTCATATAATTACCCATTTATGAGGCTCATCACACCTATACTCTAAGGCCCAAATTGGGCTCTTCCTTTCCACATCCATGCTGATGCGTCTAACAAATCTATAGGAGTATCTCTAGGCTAGATAGATGACAATATGCCTTATGCCATTTATTTCATTAGAAGAAATATGTCCAAGGCTAAAGTGAACCATATTGTGACTAAAAAATAGCTCCTAGTCATTTTCTATTCCTTGAATAAATTTAGACCTTACATCACTAGTTACCAGACCTTTGTACATACCAACCATGCTGCTATTAAATATTTGATGAACAAGCCTGATGTGAATGCAAAAATTATTAGATGGTTGCTTTTATTACAATAGTTTGATCTAACTATAATTGATAAGCATGGTAGGGAAAATGTAGTTGTATATTTTTTGTCTAGACTTGCTTTGCCTCCAGGTGAGAAGGAATGATTGATGATCAGCTTCCAAATGATCATTTATTTACTATTTCTATCCTCTCCCCATGGTTATGTGACATACCAAACTACTTAGTGGCTGCACAGTTCCCTCCAAATTGTTCCTCTAAGGAAAAGAGGAGAATTATAAGAAAAAGTGCCCCATCCACTTGGATTAGGGGCAATCTCTTCAAGCTAGGCCTAGATCAAATTTAGAGATGTGTCAGGGAGGAGGAAGTATTTAACATCCTTCTAGTCTGTCATGATGGGCCTTATTGAGGTCACTTTGCATCCAAGAGGACAACCTTCAAGGTACTACAAGTTGTTTATTGTTATCCCACTCTCCACCAAGATGCAAGAAGATACACTAGTTAATGTGACCAGTGCCAAAGAATGGGGAAACCTACTCCTAGGGATGAAATTTCTTTGCAACCTCAAGTGACTCTTGAGCCATTTGACAAGTGGCACATGGATTTCAGTGGGCCCACTGACCCACCATCATGGTAGAAAAATTACATAAATTTGTGCACTGATTATTTGACAAAGTGGGTTCAAACCAAGGTTGTCAAGGTAGCAACAGAAGAGAAAGTGGTTGAGTTCTTAAGAGAGAATTTGTTTTACAAGTTTGGGTACCCTAGAGAGCTATTCAATGATTAGGGTGCTGAATTCGCCTACAGATTGAAAATTCATTGAGTTAGCATAAGATCAAGCACAGGAAGTCAACTTCTTATCATCCTTAGGCCAATGGATAAGTAGAGGTTACCAATAGAGCATTGGAGGGAATTATCACAAAGGTTCTAAGCAACATCATAAAATATTGGGTTGACGGACTAGTGGAGGCCACTTGGGCCTATAATACAACCTCACAGGCAACCACTGGCTTCACCCCTTGTGATTTGGTCTATGGGAAGAAGGCTTTGCTCTCCATTGAGTTTGAGTACAACACTTTGAGAATGGAAGCACAACTAGATTTGGATGTTACAAAGGCACAACAAGAGAGGTTGCTTGAGCTTAATGGTTTAGGTGAATTGAGGATGTAGACCCTCCTACACCTAAAAGTGACTCAAGTATAAAGAAAGGTTTGGCATGACAAGAACATCAAAAGAAAAAATTTTCAAGAGGGTGATTGGGCTCTACTATATGACTCCAGGTTCAAGCACTTCAAAGGAAAATTGATGACGAGGTGGCTAGGCCCATATCTGATAGAGAAATGCCATGAAAATGGGGTTGTGAAAATAAGGACCATTGATGAAGAATGTATCCCCTTGTTGGTTAATGGATACAGATTGAGAGCGTATAAAAGACCTCTGTCAAGGGAAGAATTCATCAGTACCATCAGTAAGGAAGTGAATTGCTTGGAAGTGTCTCAACTTCCAACTCACAAAATCATTTAAGACTATTTTAATTTTGAAAAAAAAAACAATAAGGGACCTAGGTGAAAACCTCTATGAGGCACCTGAGGTGAACTTTTGGGTTGAAAACCTCCCTAAGGCAACCCAGGAGTGAAAAAATAAAATAAAAATATCCCTCCCTTGAGGCACCTAGTGAAGGTAGACAGGTTGAAAACCTCCTTTGAGGTGACCTATGTGTCTCTAAAAAAAAAGGGAAAAGAAGAGAAAGGAAAAAACAAAATGACATGGCACAGACCTCAAACCTGTCCACTAATAAAGCTCTGTGATTTTTGTAGGGTTTTAAAGGAAATAAAGGACTCAGAGTTCAGAGGAATCAAGCCAAGAATCACCCCATTCTTCCTCCATTCACTTCATATCTCCCGTGTCTACCATGTCTCCATCATCCATCGTCACTTCGAGTCATCAAAAACTAGATTTTATGCAGTTTTTTGAAGTCTATAGGGTTTCTTGTAGTACTACAAGATGTCCTGGAACACTACAAGAATGAAATCCCAATTGGGAGGTGATTATGCAAACCCTTTATAGGTTGAATGAGGGTACCATACACCTCATCACCTCTCACCCAACACCATCTCATGACCATACTACCCTCTGTGTCCATCAACAACCACTTAGAAAAATAAAAATAAAAATATACAAAAAATAGAAAAAAGAGTCCAAGGGCCATGCCATCAATGGCCTCACTCACTTACCACTCAATCTCCTCCATTTCTATCCTTCCACTACTACATCACCACCCATTCATCCTCAAAGTGAAAAAAAAAAAGAAAAAAATGATGAAAAGGCGGCTACAGGATTTCCTATAGTAACTATAGGAAACCCTGTAGCAGCCTGTGCTCTCACATTGGCAGATCTTCATGCACTCTCCTTCGACACCAACGCAATAAAAGAGCTCAAACATCCTTGCAAACATTATGAATCCTACCCAGAGCTTAGCAAAAACAAGACTAGGCACCTACACACAACAACAAAGAGGACAACCACATCAACAAGAAGAAATATAAAAAAAATTGACCATGTAGAAGCACTTACCTGAACAAAAAGAAGCACAAAAGAGCCACCCTTTAGCATGCAACAACCAAGAAAAGGAAGACACAATCATGGCACCTCATCCAAATTCTCCCCTATTTATGATATACTAAAAGCATATGAATGTGAAAAAGTTGATTTTATAAGCTGGAGGTGGCAAGTTAACTTGGCCACCCTCAGCTCGAAAAACAAAAGTGAACTCCTAGTCAACCTAACACGTGGGAACATCACATCAAGAAGAATGAGTTGAAAAGTTGGTCAAGTTAAGTTGTATGAAAGTGGTTGATAATTACAAGGAAAGGTTGCATGATAACTAATGGTGGGCCAATGGTCTCAAAGAGGAAATCTCGTACACTTCCATCCAATACAGTGCTCCAAGTAATCGACCATAAAAACAAAATATTATGAAATCTCATGCACCATTTGTTCATTTCGAGATCATAAAGGACTGAGACCACCTTGGAGAGCCATTGAGGAGGCAAAATTTTTTCATCCACCCTGCAGGAAAAAAAAAACTATAGGAGAAACTATAGGAAATGCAGGGAGCTACTTGAAACAATGGAAATTCAAAGAGAATGTTAAAAGGAGGTGCATAGGGTCAAACTACTCAGAAATTCTTCTCATCCAAAGAATCACAGTGAAAGGCAGGTGGCCCATATCTCCTATGCTTTGAATTGATAGCTAGGAACATAAAAATTTAAGTTTTTAAGTGATTACAATGGACCCTAGAGTTTTAAAAGAATTATGGACAATTTGAAAGTTGTGTGGAGATAGGGAGAAATTGCAGCCATCCACCACCCTCAACCACCCTAAAAAACTAAGGTTAGCCTACCAAACTCCCTACAGTAATCCAAATAGAAAATGACCATGATAGAAGGGTTTAACAGAAGGGAACCTACAGAGACGTTAGGATACACCTCCATCCCCCTGTGGTAGAAATATTTAGAAGGCATATCTGGTTGGGATTCTTTGAGATGCTTAGAGGATATGATGATGATGTAGTGTAAGAATTTTCTATGGCACCCAACCCTCAATGTAGAATTGGTGCTACCAGTATGGTAAGAGGACTGTCAATTACAATTACTTCAAAGTAATTAGTAGAATCACTACACTTCCTCAAGGGATGCCATGGAGAAAGGAGGATAAGGTTGCAAGCACCTTTTTAAAGAAAAATTTCTTCTTAAGGGATGAAGAGGCAATTGAGGACAAAAAGGGGATAAGAAGGGAAAGCCTTCCCTACCCTTGGAATGAGGTGAGCTATCATATTCTCAAATATATCTCTTATGAAGGCAGGCTCAGTATAGTCTATGGCTATTAATTTAGACTCCTCCATGAGTTGAGATTTGGAGAGGGGATACCCATTAATAGAAGACTTAGTACACCCTAATATTTGTTGCAATCAATAATATACATGAGCCTATAAGTACAAGAGGGAAAACATCAACAATTGGTACACCATGGACTTATTAAGCTAATAGTAGAGGATGACCTGAGCCAGCTAATAATCTCCATTCAATGGTCCACATTAAGAGACATGGATATAGAGGTTGTGATTGAAATACAAGCCCTCGAATATGATAGGGAAAATACCTCTAATGATGAAGTGGATGCAAGAGAAGAACGTAAAGAGGAGGAAGAAGAAGAACTTGAAGAGGAAGAAGAGTAACCTAAAGAGGAAGATGAAGAATTTGGAGAGGAAGAAGAGGAGATAGGTGAAGATAAAGAGCAGAAGGAAGAAGCAAACCCTTATGAACACACCAAGGAAAGAGATGAATCTCCAAGGTTGTCTCCTGAACCAACTCGAAGGGATGCAACTTCTGCCTTGACTTCCCTAAGCACACCTATCAATTCAAAAGGGAAGAGATAGAGACAAACTCCCCTCTATTTCAAAACAAAGAGGAGCACTAGGATCAAACAAGGGAAACCAAAAACACCCACTAGGACTCCAATCATAAATGATGACTCACTAAAGAGTAAGAAAATATAGTTTCCCTGGAAATAAAAGGTGATGTAGGAACATCAAAACAAGCTTCCCCAAAGTCTCCCATCACCTATGTTAGGAGGTCTGTCACTAGGTCAGAATCAGAAAAGAAATACAAGGCATGTTTGACTCCATTTTAGAAAGGAAAAAGCCTTCTACAGGAAACTCAGACAATCCTAGAGGAAAATTTTTCACCACTACAAGAAACACAGAAAAATAAGTAGGAAGGACAATAAGGACAAAGGAAAGGCAAGGAAGTAGTAACACAAGTGCAAGAGGAGGAAGATTCTCGAAAGATATCTAAGGGAGAATCTCAAGAGCTGCAAGAACCTAGCCCATAGCCCAATCTAAGCTCTTATTATAGATTCATTGAGGGAGGAAGAGTAATACCACAAAATTTTTCCATCACTCTCTTGTTTCAGCTTGAGAAGGAGAGAGGAAAGACACATTGCTAGATGCAAATTGCCAAATAAAAGAAGGTAGAGGATGTGGGCCATGTTAGCTCTACTATAGGTTGCTAATATTCAAAGAAGCTGGAGTAAGCTTGGTCCTTTGTTTTGGCTCAAAAGAAGCCTATACCAGTGCATTCCCACCACCCTTCACCTTACTCATCCTCATTTCATCTTATTTTCCTGGGTCCTTTATTTAAAATCCCATATAAGAGCTTTTGCTCTTAACCCCGAGCACGGAGTTTAAATTTTCATATGACTATGTCCACACAACCATGTGCCTTCACCAACTTTTCTCGTCACATCCTCATAAACCCATGCAATTAAACCTTGTTGTCCGATCGCCTACCACAAGATCCAATAACATCCACTTCCCCCGCTGCCAAAACATAGCCGCACGTTAACTCATGATCAGAGCGGTTTTGGTCCCATCACATCTGCCACGCATCACCTGATAACTCGCATCACTAGCCCTTGTACGATTATCGCCTGACCTCTGATAGCGGTGCGAGCAATACTGCTTATCGCTTAAGCCCGCTCTCCCCGCCCGAGATCCAATGGCCTATGATCACCCCACTCTCATATCTCTCGATATCTTTTGCAAACCAATCTCCACCATCCATCTGCGAGATCCAATGGCCTACAATCATTTTGCCTCCGTTTCCTCCCAATACCTCCCTCAGAGAAATCTTCGTCATTCGATCATTTGATCCAATGGCCAGTTTCATGTCTCTATTGAGTTTGTCCACCCACCATGAAGTCTATGCTCCTTAACTACTCTGTGCATCCAAAGGACTAGCATAACTAGTTCCCAGTACTGTTTGTAGCAGATCCTCAACCACCGCATTCAAGAAACAGAATGGCTGAGAAGGAAAGGACAAGCCTCGAGTAGTTAAATGCATTTATTAGTTACGAAATTTCTTTCATACGACACTCCCCCTGCTTCAGAAGGAAAACTAAGCATCCAGGAGGATCAAATTTGTCCGTTGAAGTAGGAAGATTGCACCAGAGACTCCATCAGATAGTTAAAGCAGTTGGTGGCCAATTATGACCCCTCCATGCCTAGAATAGCAGAACATCTTTGTATTGAAACTCTATATATACCCAAAATGTAGATGTAATCAGGGTTGATGGTTATTGTTTTCATGTAAGGTTCAACATCTGGAGACTGTAACTGCTTTGACACTTGTATTGTCTCGTCTTCATTTTCAACTAATACAAGCTTCTTTTGTTGTTAATTGCTCACTTTTCACCTCTACCCTGTTCTAGGCTGTGCCTGTTATGCATTTTTCATGAACTCTTGATTTTTAGCATTAGAGGAGCTATCATCCCATCTCTGTGTTAAAGCCTTGTTTGTATCAGTAAATGTGTTCTTCAGGTTTCTATTTAATTAGTGACAGAGAGCTGTCATCTTGTCTGTGCATTAGGAAATAGATTTGCAGACCTCTTTACTGGTTGCATCCGGCCATCATAGGGTCCTATGCATCTGCTGGTGTGGTTAGTATTCTCCATGTTCACCAAACCCTTAAAATGCAAGTAATTAGTGGTCTAAAGCCTTGTAGTCTGGGGGTGTTCACACATGTCTAGAGTCAAGCAAAGTAGGAGTGGTTATCTGGCTTGAACAAGCATCATTCCTTCCATTCATCCATTTCCAACATTATGTTGAGTTTGTAATGTTCCTGAGCATGTCTGAGATACAACCTAGGAGAGTTTCTTGGGGTGATAACATAGATTGGCGTTGTTGTCGGGAAGAGGAGGTTGAAGCTTAGCTTCCCTAGGAGAATGACACAGTTCCAGATTTTGATGATAGACAAAGTTTGGACACATTTTTGGTTGTAATCATCTATCTGGCAACTCTACTGGAGAACCAACCTGGTGGTGACTCCACGTTTCATTTCTAGCTTAGTTTGTGAGGCATACCCGGAGAAATCCTTAGAAATCATCAGCTAACCCGGTGCTTAACCCTGATAAGATTGTCAAATCGGAGAAAACATCACAGAAAGGAGCATCAGGATCAAGTAAGCATAAGAAATCTTATGTATCTCTGCAAGAGAAGGTTATAGGTGAGAATACATAGTTTGAAGAATTAGAGCCTAGTATTGCTAGTGAAGAATCACCTTCAGAGATTCATAAAGCTCCTTGTCCATTCATTTCCCCTTTGGATCTTAGTCCAAAGAAAGCCTCCCATACAGTCCATCATATTCCCTTGTCTCTGTCACCCATTTCATTGTTACCTAATATTCAATCTGCCAGTATCCTTCCACCTACCCCAGTCATGGTAGGCCAACAAGCACCAACAAAGATGGAAAGAATAATAGCTGCTAAGTATGGACCCTTAGTATTGCCTGTTCCTTTGAATGCCAAGCCCGCAGGAGAATACCAGAAGTATATGCCAAATTTCACTGGTACAGAGGGGGTAACAGCTGAAGAACAGCTTGAATCTTTTTACAATTAACGTGGATATTAGGGAAGATGGTGTGTGGATGAGAGTTTTTGTCGAGAGCGTTGATGGAGAGGCTAGAAAATGGTTTAGGGAACTGGCACCTAGATCTATAATGGATATTGAGGCCTTAGATGATGCATTTTTGAAGCACTGGGGAGATAAAAAAGACTTGCTATATTACCATACTGAGTTTGGTAACCTGAAGAGAGAGAATGGGGAATCTTCGCCTAATTTTAATAAAAGATTCATTCGTATGTATATTAAGATACCAGCTGAAGTAAATCCAACCCCCACCTCTACCAAACTTACTTATGCCAATGCTTTTGACTCTGATTTCTACCTGCTATTGAGAGAAAGGAGATGTGCCACTCTAGCTGATATGCAAGATGCAGCCCTAGAAGTAGAATCTAATATTATGGCTCCACAAAAGATTAAATGTCATGCTGACAGAAGGAGGTAGATAAGTGAGGCTTCTTCTTCCTCTGTTTCATCATTAGAGCCTAAATTAGACAAAATGACCAGAATGATAGGGTCATTAGCTGCTGAGATATCTAAGCTAAAGGTTGATCAAAACTCTAGGAAGACAAAACTTCAGAACACATTTGCTCCAAGAAACCCAAACCCATTCAGAAGAGAAAATGAACAGTTGAAAATCATTAAGATGGGTAAAGAACCAAATGAAGAACATAAAGTTAAAGCTCCTTTTCAAAATGTAGTCATGGAGGAGGAACAATTTGAAGAAGAGGATGAAATTCATTGCATGGAAGATAAAGGCAGTGTTGCCTTTTTGACATTGGTTGCATATGAAGAATCACTGCTGCAGGACCAAACCAGTCAAGAATGGGACAAAGAGGCTATTCTGTAGACTGGTGAATAGCAAAGATACAAGCTGAGGTCACAAGCGAGCAATGCCAAGGAGAATCCTGCCCAAAAAGATGTTGTCCAAACAGAGTCACAGAATACCAGTCAGAAAAGACCACCAGCTGATCCAGTCATCCTCAAAGTACTAGCTCAAGAGGTAAGAGGTCCTGAAAAGTCACCTTCCCCTTTCAGCTTTGAAGCAGAAGTCTAGAAGTTAAAAATATCTATGCCTTTGTTAGAACTTGTAAAGAGTGAAGTATTTAGAAAGCCTATCCTTGAGGGTCTTGAGCTGAAAGCCACACAAACCTCCACTGACTCTATCAATTTGCAAGATGATAAACTTGTAGTTGTGCTTAGCCCAATGACTAAACCTGTTGGTGATAACTCTCCATCATTTTATGTCTCCTTGACTATTCATGATAAAACCCTCCACAATTGCCTGCTAGAAGGCCTCAATGCAGCTCAGGAAACAAATAGTTCAAGTTGAGGAAGAGCAAGGAAGTCAAGCATGGGAGATGTTCTTTGATGGAGAATGTTCCAGGGAGACTGCAGGAGCAGAGGTGGTGCTGATATCTCCACAACAAGAAAGCACACAATTGTCTTTTAAGCTGGCATTCCAAGTCACCAACAATATAGCAGGGTATGAGGCTCTGATACTAGGTCTTAATGTAGAAAAGGATAGAGAAATCAGAAGCATAAGGGTGTTTAGAGATGTTGATCTTATCATTTAGCAAGTAAACAGAACATTTCAAGAAAATCACCCATGGCTGAAAGCATACAGAGATGAGGTATGGAGACTCAAAGATTCTTTTGATAGTTTTTGTATCTCAAACATCCCTAGAGCCAAAAATAAGCTTGCTAATTCCCTTGCTGCGTCTACTAGCATGTTCATCGCCCCCATGCCTCCCAGACTTGTTTATGAAGTCCAAATGAAATATAGGCCATCCTTTCCTGATAATGTCCAGCATTGGAAAGTTTTTGAAGATGATGATGAAGTGAATAAGTTCCTGCAAGTCATTGATGAATTTTATGAAATGCAAATTGACCAAGATAATGAAGCCTTGGAAGAAAACCCCCAATCCCAACTTAGAAATAAAATTGGTAAAGATAGCATTGTCCAACTACCCAGTAATTATATACCTAAGGGTCTAGTTCCTTTAGAAAAGTTGTTTGACCAGAATGATGTGCCTTATAAGGTTTCCTAAAAAGAAGACCAAACTGCAGTTTGTAAGCATAATATAGGGAGTCTAGGTCAACCAAGATATATAAATCTGTCCACTCATCTGTCTGCTGACCAAGGTGCTGAATACTGCAATTTAATGAAGGAATTTGCTGATGTCTTTGCCTAGGAATATAGTGACCTGAAAACATATGACAAAAATATCATCCAGCATAAAATCCCTTTAAAGAAAGACACCATACCTTTCAAGAAGAAGCTGAGACCAATAAACCCCTTGCTCCTTCCTCTAATTGAAAAAGAAATCAAGAAACTGTTGGCTGCCAAAATCATAGTTCCCGTCGGATATTCAAAATGGGTAGCCAATTTAATAGTGGTAAGGAATAAAAGTGGAGAAACCATACTCTGTGTTGATTTCAGAAACTTAAACAAATGCTCTAAGAAAGACAACTATCCTCTACCCAAGATGGAGCATTTGCTGCAAAAGGTCTCAGGAGCCAAAGTGATGTCTTTCATGGATGGATTTTCAAGGTATAATCAAGTTGTTGTACATCTAGATGATCAAGAGAACACTGCATTCACCACTCCTTGGGGCACTTTTATGTATTCCAAGATGCCTTTTGGATTGATGAATGTTGGAGCCACCTTTCAGAGAGCTATGGATATAGCGTTTGTGGGAGAGAAGGATAAGTTTGTCCTTATCTACCTTGATGATATAACAGTATACTCCAGCAACCATTATGATCACTTGCAGCATTTGAAGAAAGTGTTCTTGAAGTGCAGAAGGTTTGGGATTTCAGTCAATCCTAAAAAGTCACAGTTTACTTTAGAAGAAGGCAAGCTATTAGGGCATATTATTTCTGCTGCAGGTGTCCGGATTGACCCAGAAAGAGTAGAGGTAATACAGAATTTGTCTATCCCGAGATCAAAGAAGGATATCCAGTATTTTCTGGGAAAAATAAACTTTGTAAGGAGGTTTATCCCAATTTTTGCAGAACTGGTGAAGCATATTACCTCCATGTTGAGAAAGGGGTCAAGAAAAAATGGACTAATTCAGCAAGGAGATCCTTTGAGTCCATTAAGAAAGCCATTATGGAAGCTCCCACTCTAAGCAATCCAGATTACAACAAGGAGTTCCATATATTTTCATTTGCCTCTAAAGACACCCTTGCAACAGTTTTATTGTAAGCAGATGAAGAAGGTTCAGAACATCCAGTGGCATTATTTAGCAAAAAATTAAGGGATGTTGAGCTGAGGTATGATATCATCGAAAAACAGGCATATTCTCTTATCAAGTCTTTGAAAGCTTTCAGAGTTTGTATTTTGCATTCCAAGATAATTGCATATGTGCCCTCTGCTTCAATAAAAGATGTCTTAACACAACTTGATGTTGATGGAAGAATGGCTAAATGGATTGCAAAACTAATTAAGTTTAATATAGAACTAAAGCCCACCAAACTCGTCAAAGGTCAGGGCCTTGCCAAACTATTTGCTGAAGAAAATTGTAGAACATTGGACATAAATCTCATGGGCTGAATCTCAGAAAATGATCAGTCAGAAGAAGAAGAAACAACTGAACCAGGAAAAAATCAGACATTGGCCAAAAATTTAGCTTCTTATGATTGGTACTCTGCTATAGCTCAATTCTTGCTAAATTTAGAAGTTCCTCCAGGCTTAAGCACAAGTCAAGTCAGAACTATTAAGCTTAGGGCAGCAAAATATTGCATCCATAAAAATGTGCTCTACTGGAGGGACCCATCTGGAATTCTTTTGAGGTGTCTAGACAAAGAGCAATCTATAGAAGTCATGCAGCAATTTCATTCCAGCATGTGTGGAGGACACCATTATTGGAAAACTACAGCCCACAAGATCCTCAGAACTGGGTATTATTGGCCCACCTTATTTTCTTATGTGTTTTCATTTGTTAAATCTTGTGACAAGTGCCAAAGATTTGAAGGGAAACAATAGTTGAAATCCCTGCCCCTAAAGCCTATACATGCTAGTGGCCCTTTTTAGCAGTGGGGCCTGGATTTCATTGGAGAAATCAATCCACATTCGAATGGCCAACATAGATGGATCCTAGTAGACACTGACTATTTCACTAAGTGGATTGAAGCAATCCCCACCAGAAAGGTTGATCATAATGTGGTCATGAAGTTTTTGACAAAAAATATCTTCACCAGATTTGGTTGTCCACATAAATTAATCACAGACAATGCAGCAGCCTTCAGAGCAAAAGAATTGGTGGACATGTGCAATTCAATGGGTATTAAACTAGTTCATTCCACCTCATATTACCCTCAAGGCAATGGTTTGGCAGAATCCTCCAACAAGAGTCTGATAAGGATAATTAAAAAGTTGTTGGAGGACAACAAAAAGAATTGGTATTCTAAGCTCAAATATGCACTGTGGGTTGACAGAGTGACCATTAAGAAATCCACAGGGAACTCTCCATTCAAGTTGGTATATGGCATAGAGTCAGTATTTCCACTTCAGCTTACCCTACTTGTGGCAAAGTTCCCACAACAAGAACAGAATGGGGAAGAAGACATGGCAAAAAGGATCACTGATTTAGTTGAGGTGCACGAAATCAGAGAACAACTTATTGAAAAGTTTGCAGTACATCAGAAGAAGATCGAGGACGCTTTTGACAAAAGGACAAAAATAGATAATTTTCAGGTTGGAGACATGGTCCTTAAATGGGATACGTTGAAAGAAAAGAAAGGAAACCATGGGAACTTTGATGCTTTCTGGCCAGGGCCTTTTATCATTTATCAGATTCAAGGGAACAATACATTCCTACTGCAAACTATGGGAGGAGATGCAGTTTTTGACGGCCCAGTTAATGGGCATTTTCTGAAAATTTATGTTGTTTAAGGTCTTTGGCCTTAAAATTGTAAATATGTTGTTTTATTAGTTTTAGTGTAAACTCAGTAGACTCCATGCCCAATGGAACACTAAGAAGTTTTGCTAATTGATTTTTTATAGGAAAGGCATTGATCTGCAAGTTCTTGAGACCTCACAGGGAGGATCTCATCCCGAGAAGGAGCCAGTGTTCTGCTATAGGTTGCTGATATTCATAGAAGCCAGAGTAAGCTTGGTCCTTGGTTTTGGCTCGAAAGAAGCCTACACGAGTGCATTCCCACCACCCTTCACCTTACTCATCCTCATTTCACTTTATTTTCCTGGGTCCTTTGTTTAAAATCCCATATAAGAGCTTTTGCTCTTAACCCTGAGCATGGAGTTTAAATTATAATATGACTATGTCCACACAACCGTGCGCCTTCACCAACTTTTCCCATCACATCCTCATAAACCTATGCAATTAAACCTTGCCGTCCGATTACCTATCACAAGATCCAAAGACATCCACTTCCCCCGCGGCCAAAACATAGCCGCACGTTAACTCGTGATCAGAGCGGTTTTGGTTCCATCACATCCTCCACGCGTCACCTGATAACTCGCATCACTAGCCCTTGTACAATTACCGCCCGACCTCCGATAGTAGTGCGAGCAATACTGCTTACCGTTTAAGCCCACTCTCCCCACTCGATAAACTCTGTGCATCTTCCACGCCCGACGACCGTTGGATCTGCCCGACTGGGATCCAACGACTTGTGATCACCCCACTTTCATATCTCCCGATATCTTCTGCAAACCAATCTCCGCCATCCATTTGCGAGATCCAACGAGACACAATCATTTTGCCTCCGTTTCCTCTCGATACCTCCCTCAAAGAAATCTTTGTTGTCCGGTCATTTGATCCAATGGCCAGTTTCGTTTCTATATTCAGTTTGTCCACCCAACATGAAGTCTACGCTCCTTAACTGCTCTGTGCATCCAAAGGACTAGCATAACTAGTTCTTGGTACCATTTGTAGTAGATCCTCAACCACCGCATTCAAGAAACAGATTGGCCGAGAAGGAAAGGACAAGCCTCTTGCAGTTAAATGCATTTATCAGTTACAAAATTTCTTTCATATGACACTCCACCTACTTGAGAAGGACAACAGAGCATCTAGGAGGATCAAATTCGTCCATTGAAGTAGGCAAATTGCACTAGAGACTCCATCAGACAGTTAAAGCAGCTGGTGGTCAATTATGACCTGTCCACGCCTAGAATAGCAGAACATCTTTGTAATGAAACTCTATATATACCCAAAAAACAGATGTGATCAAGGTTGATGGTTGTTTTTTTGATGTAAGGTTCAACTTCTGGAGACTGTAACTGCTTTGACACTTGTAGCGTCTCGTCTTCATTTTCAGCTAATACAAGCTTCTTTTGCTGTTAATTGTTCAATTTTCACCTCTACTCTATTCTAGGTTGTGCTTGTTATGCATTTTTCATGAACTCTTGATTTTTAG
The DNA here is from genome assembly GCA_000404065.3 of Pinus taeda. Lineage (NCBI taxonomy): Eukaryota > Viridiplantae > Streptophyta > Pinopsida > Pinales > Pinaceae > Pinus > Pinus taeda. Next base: position 76,426 of record APFE030018073.1, read on the forward strand.
TATTAGAGGAGCTGTCATCCTATCTCTTTGTTAAAGTCTTGTTTGTATCAGTGAATGTGTTATTTAGGTTTCTGTTTACTTAGTGATATAGAACTGTCATCCTGTCTGTGCATTAGGAAACAGATTTGCAGACCTCTTTACTAGTTGCAGCTGGCCATCACAGGGTCCTGTGCATCTGCTAGTGTGGTTAGTATTCTCCATGTTCACCCAACCCTTAAACTGTGAGTAATTGGTGGTCTAAAGTCTTGTAGTCTGGGGGTGTTCACGCATGTCTAGAGTCAAGCAAAGTAGGAGTGGTTATCTGGCTTGAACAAGCACCATTCCTTCCATTCATCCACTTCCAACATTATGTTGAGTTTGTAATGCTCTCGAGCATCTCTGAGATACAACCTAGGAGAGTTTCTTGGGGTGATAACAGGCCATATGGAAGAGAAGCTACTAGAGATGGGTAGAGAGTTGAGTAGGATAAGAGACATTGAACGAATTATGAGATCTCAACTAGAGGTAGAAAACACATGGCTAAGGAGGTAGTTATAGGAAAAGAGATCCAATTGGCCACCATGGCAAGCCTCTCCATGGAGGCACTCTAGTGCAGGACACCACCAAAATCATATGCCTTGTACCTCAAATATCAATGACTGCAATTTCAGATAAAGACACTAGCACAATGGGGGACTATGCCTTTCCAAGACTATAGGCAATTCATTGAGCTATGTGACAAAAGAACCCTAGAGGATAATGCCAAGATATCTAAATTATACTTACATGACTTGGCCTTAACAGACTTGAATGTGTGGGACCCCAAAGCAAAGTTGGGGGACTTACAACTAATGGCCCTTGCATCATGGATGAGTCATGAGGAAGCCAGGGCTAAGGAGGTAAATAAGGTGTTGGAAAGAGAAGAAAAATATCCCCTTTACATTAGAGCAGAATAGATCAATTCTATGGTTGTCATTAGCAACCAACATCATCGCCAATGATCCCCAACTTTCACCAAGATGAGAACAGCTTGAGATTGCTAGGGGATGAAAGTGAGAAAGCATGCCAAAGGAGATGGGGCACCCTACCATACAGCATAAGGATCAAGGAGTATCATTCCCTTGAAAGAATGAGAGATTCACTAGAAAGGATCCAGCTGTATAGGAATGCGCTGCAGAGACTCAAAATCAATTGGATTGGTTTGAAACTCAGGCCACCTTTGCTATTGGGTATGCTAGATGATAGAAAGGAGGAATAAGAAAGAAAGCACTTGAAGGAAATATAAAAGCATGCAGACATTTATCCACAAGAGGATGCTCCATCAACAAAGGCATGGGATGTCAGAGAGGCCACAAGAGCTATGAGAGACATGAACATAGACAAAATTTCTTAAAGGATGAGAAACACTTTTAGTAGGGGTGTGATGATGAGACTCATCAATATGGGCCTTAATACCACTATCTAGCTTATTAAAATAAACTTTTCTCACATTTCTTTACATATTTTATTATATTTTTCTTACTGAGAAGGGTAAAGGCGAGATGTTATGTCATGTGGCCTAATATGTGTTAATTGCAGGATTTGGAGCAGTTTTGGCTAAGTTAAGTGTAGGAACTGAAAGTACACAAGCAAGAGGGATCTTAGGAGATTGGGTCTCCCTCCTTAACTCCTTAATTACTTGATGATTCCTCCACCATATCTCATTAATTCAGAGTTACAAACATCCAAGGCCATTGAGTTCATTGGCATCCAAGCCAGTGATAGTTGAAGACAAGTTAATCTCAATTTTGAGAGCCAAGCCTACCAAATTTTAGGGAATTTCTTGGCAGCTTCAATTGTATAATAATAAGGCCTATGGCCTTATTGAGATTCGACTGTTTATTGTAGCCAAGAGGCAATTCCAAGCTTAAGATATTGTTAGCTACCTATACCAATAGGTTTCATTTTTCATGATTGGTAGGGGAAGTGCCAATATGATCTACCTTGCTGATACAAAGATCTCATATTCTTTTGAAGAAATATACTTACATTTGGTTGATGTTGCCCTACTTCTGAATGGGTGATCCAACAGCCTAAGCTGGGTCATGCCATGTTTCAATTTTTGTTGTAGATTAGAGAAAGAAATATGTCCAAACAGTTCAATCTTGGCGGGTAAAGTAGATAGGTAGAGAATGAAGGTTCCCAACTGCTTAATCTGGGGCCTTGGAAGCAATAAGGCTAGTTTTAGATAGAAGAGCAAAAGAAAAAGCCAAAGGAAAAGAAAAGGCACAGAAGGGTTTGCAATTTTAAGTGCACCCTCCTTGGAGTAACAAAAATGCTAGGCAATAGAGTGGGTAGGTAGATGGGGTTGCATAAAGCATGGTTTATGGCATTTCACTGGCCTAAGCAAAGGTAAAAACATGGTGCCAGTGCAGATTTCCTATTTCAGCAGTCTTACAGCAACTTAATGAAGCATGTCTAACTTCTAGATTACCCCCCATCACATTCATGGCTAACATCCCTATGCCACCTATGTTCATGAAAGAAATCAAAGTATTTTGTTGGTTCTTGTTTCTTTAAGAGCCACATTTCTTGTGTAAAAATTCTTTTCGTTTTGACCTACTTCCTAAAAACTAAGTTGATTTCATATAAACAGCTTAGTATTTTACCCTCCTCATCCACCTTTTTTCATTCATATTAACTACTAATCTATCACTATTTAACTCCTTATACCCCCTATTCCCCCTATTACTATGTAAATTTGGCAAAAAACCCAAAAAATCTATATATCCCCTTCCCCGAGCATCATAGCTCTATGTATCGTTTTGAATAGTTTCAAACGCTAAAACATTGAGCATGACCCAAAGAGCGCTGGAGAATTAATCTTGGGATTAATCCGGGATTTGCTTGGATTAATAACCTAAACTCGCTTTGTAAATAAACCTTTGTAAAATCCCATTTTAACCAGTAACTCTACAAAAAACCAAAAAACCCACTTTTTATAATGTTCTGCCGGGCGCGCATTTAAGAGAATAATCATATTTTATTCGTCTTCACATTCCGTATTGTCCTTGCACCTCATCAACCCATCGACCGTCAGATCTGGGCTTTCCCATCCGACGGCCCACCTTCATATCGGACTGGCCTCGATCACCGAACTTTACCGCCCAAGAAACTGTCAGAGGGTGACGTCAGGCCTCTGCCACGCGTCACCCCCATATCTTCTTGGGCCGCCCTCTGACAATACCGTGACCATATCCAGAGCGGTCCGAGAAAAACCATTACCGCTTGTGTTTTACCGCCTGCCCACGTCGCTGCTATGTCACGCCCACGTCAGTCCGACTCGGTGCCCTGTCAGCACCCGCGCCCGCCAGCGCTCCAATGTGTCCGCCACCTATGCAATCCCCGTGGACCACTCACAGGCTGCCACGTCACTTGATGACGTCATGCTGACGTCACCCGACCCTGACCCCACCTGATGACGTCATGCTGACATCATCCAGAAAATGCGCCAATAACCCAAAAAGTCCATATTTTAGCCAAATTTCGTGTTTTTTCTCACTTTTGCCAAAAATACTGTTACTCACCTCTGGATGTAAATTACAACCATCTATCGCCAACCTGTAGAAATCGACCCAAAGACCGTTGGCGCCTTCAACCCACCTGCATTTGTGACCACTGCCGGCAATTCACCAGGTATTTATCCAAAGCATCCCCTCCGCGCTTGGTTGTGTCCATAATTCTCCAAAACTGAATTAAAAGAGTGAGGAACCTTGTAATTACCAGCAAATCCCCGGTGACTAGCATTCCTTTTCAGTTGTAGGGTCGATATTCACCTGTTGAGCCCACATTCAGTCACATTTTCCTAAATTCACAGTCTGTCAGCGCATTCGTGGACTGAGAACCTGAGCTGCACTAATTCACCAGGAAAACAGTGCTACTGGTCCCTGCATTTGCTCAATTAACTCTTTGAGTAGTTTACACTATTATCACCACAGTTTACCCCATTTTCCCTTACAATTTGCCTTACTTTTGCAAAAATACCCCTTTGTGTTGTTCTGCCCACTGAAACCAGTTCTAGTACAAGTCCTAAGTACTACTTAACCATGGAAACACCAATAGCCCTGAATATTCAACCTCTGAATGCCCCACACAGACAGCTAGAGTGGAAGGCCCTGGGTGATAGAGATTACCAGATGTTAGACTCATCTGCCATGACTTCCAAATTTAATATTCACCTGCAGAATGAGTTAAAAGCCCAACATCTCAGTGGAGCTGATATCTTAGGAATTTGGGACTCCAACCTGCCCATTTACAATCTCCCTCAAGTCAATGTCCTCCCAGACTTGATAAATCAATGTCGTTCCAGCTATGATCCATGTCAAAGAGTTGTTCTCAGCCCCTCAGGCTCAGTATTGTTCCATATCACCCCTGAGGCCATTAATGAGATGCTGCATTTTCACACTGCAAAGCCCCTAACTCCTCTCTCCATCAATGACTTGCTAAAGAAAGGGGGCAAGCTGTCCAGTGCTCAGATCACCAAGATTAATCAGTTATTTGTTCAGCCAGAATTTGAAGCTCTGAGTAGAACCCTTCCTATAGCATATCAATATCTCAATGGGCTGGGCAAAATGCTTGTGGATTTGATCAGTTACATCCTGGGTTATGAGACATATGAGGATGTTGATGAAACCATTATGGCCATGTTGTCCATATTCTCCCCTGGAATGCCTCCTGCTGTGCACTATGATTTTTCTACATACATTGCCAATAAGATTCATGAACAATTGATGAATCTAGAAAGGGAAAAGGTGTTTAAATACACTAGGTACATCTATCACTTGTTCTTATTCTATCAGCCCGACGCTTTCCCTGTTCCTCTCAAGAAGCTAAATGCCCAGGGAAACCCAAGGTCTGTACTGTTTTGGTCTTCAGTCTTTCATCATGTATCTTATTCACCTTACACCTACTATGAATTCATAGACCTTTTTATCCATCCAGCTATGACCTTTTTATTGGGTGTCCCTCCTCCCAGATTGACAGATGAGATGCAAAGGATTCTTCAACTCTCAAAGGTCTACAACATTGGTGATTGGTACTTTTACCAACACCATACAGTGATCAGAATATATGGCAGTGAGTTGAACCCTTATAGGCTGCCAAGATATGTCCCTATGAGACTTTTTGCCTTAGAGTATTTTAGGCAGTTTGGAAATGCAGACTTTGTCCATTTCCAA